>JAGFMF010011828.1:2906664-3050349 GCA_019455555.1 Galemys pyrenaicus
TTGTTGTTCTTTCATATTCCTCCTAATAGTGAAGCCATCCGATATTTTTCTCTTGCCTTCTGACTTGTTTCACTGAGTATAATTCCTTCTAGTTCCTTTTCTTACTAACCATGCACTGGGAAAAGCAAAATATTTTCTTAAACACCTATATTTCTAAGAAGATTGATGGTGGACTTAAGCGATACTGACATTTAGGAGCAAATTGTAAATTAGTTACAAACTCATACAAATCCCAACTAGTTGCCATTGTTTATGTGAAAATTATTTTGAGTGATTTTTCAAGTAAAGTAGATATATCAGTTTTAGAATAAGCAAGAATTTGTCCAAAGTTTACTACCCTGAAAAGCAAACTAAAATGAAGATCACAGGGATGGTGTGAAAACCTTAAGTAACTAAGTTAACATGGTTAAGTTGTTATTTATTTCATCTCTCATTGTATACCATTTTTGTATTATTTTTATTACTTAATTTATAAGTTATACCTAATTTACATACTTATAAAGTACCAATGTTCATACCATTCCCATAGAAAAACATTATCTACTCCCATAATTTCTCAAGAATAATCTTGGGCCAACTGCCTTTATATCCCTGGAGTAGTTTCAACATAGAGATACCTGTGGTTCATCTCCACACAATCAGGAGCAGGTAATGAAGTTCTTGGAGTATCTGTTGCTACCAGTGTTTGAAATGAATGTTTAAATAAAATAGATTTTTTTTTTATTCTCAATCCTACATTGAGAATAGTTTTCAAGTTTAATTGATAAGTACTAATGTTACTTCACTTAACTCATTTTATCCTAAGTCAAGGAATTAGACCTTAATTTTAAAAAATAAAATTGATTTAACTATAAATTATCTTTAAATATTTTATAAACATTGACATTCCAAATTCCCTCTGCCACTTCACAGGTTACAAACGTATTTTATATGAATTGTATATTAAATTAATATTTACAGTTTGATAACAAATAATATCTATTATTTGAATTTTGTTAACTATAAGTTTGCTAACTATAAATGCAAAGAAATACTATAAGTTAACAAAATGCATGTCTACAGTACCTGTCAGATAAAAGATATTATTTTTAAAAAATCTAGGAAGTTTACTTATGTTGTTACTCTTGTGACTGAGATTATAATTATTTGTTCTTTATATAACTTGAATATAACTTGAATATAGTCAATATTGCTTTCACACAGCAATTTCTAGCCATGCAAAATAAGTTAATGATGCTTCCATAACTTTTAGCTACTACTATAACTGTTTCTGCCAATGGCTTTTTTATTTTATAGTGACACACTTTAAACTCTTAGTTCCAAATGAGTAACCTGTCTGTACCTAGAAAAAGCTATCACTTAAACTTCACTGATTATAATGGCTAGGATCCAAGAGGTGACAGCAAAGAACTAACTGGAAATTCTTTCATTGTGGTGATTTACCAACAGTAATAGATCCATCTAAAATATATAGAGCAAGGTGATCGAGTTGACCAAAGCACAAAGTTAGATTATGGAGGGCTATTTAGAAAATGTCAATTTAATCTTTAAACAGAACATCTTAAAACATAACAATCCAAGATAGATATCTAACATATAACTCAAAATGTTAGTTACAGATATTAGGGGAGAAAAAGTTAATAACAAAAATAAGGGTCAAAATCCAAGGTTTTACACTAATATTTCCAGAAAGTAAGGTTGAAATGCAATATCCAAACTAGCTATCAATGGCCAAGTGTTTTGATTTTCTACAATTATTCCTATGCAGTCTTGAAAGATGGTTATCCTATATTAATATTTCAGTCACTTCAAAAGCCTTTTAAATATAGCAGCAGATAAGTCTAATCTTAAAAATGTCCTCATTCTTATGAGTAGCTCAGTATTGTGATATATGCTAAAGAAAGAAATATAGAGAAAATGATAATACTATTTTGAAAAAAGTTGAATTTGTTCAAAAACACTAACAATTTTAGAGTATAAAATCTAAAAATAATACCAAGTAATTAAAAAATAAAAATATAAGCCATTGTAGGAAAATACTAAAAAGTCTAACGTTGCTGTATGAAATTTCATCCAGCAGTTAAGTCAAAGCACTATGAAGCTACCTGCAGCCACTGCAGCATGAGTTCTATCCCCAGCCAGGGAGGGGACCCACATGGCGCAGCAGACCTCTCTTGCCTCACCTGCTGCTCCCCTCAGCAGTGTATTTTAGTCATTCTGCCTGTTCTCCTCCCACTTTGTCTCTAGTGAACCCTCTTACCCCAACACCTCAGTTAATGGGGTGGGCCTACACCCTGGCCTATACCCCAGTTCTTAGATGCATAAATAAATAAATCTTAAAAAAATAAAGAGTTCTGCATCTAACATTGGGAAAATATATCACCTTCTAAAATATAGGTGTATAAACATAAAAATAATATAAAATAATAATTATTATTAATAATAAATAAATAATAATAAATTAAAAAATAAATAATAAAAAATAAATAATAATATAAAATAAGTATAAAAGTAATTGTGATTGGCCACAAAGTTAATCTCAATGATCTTAGAGTATTGGTATATGTAGTTCATTCTATTTGTGATAAAGACAAATTAGAAGTTAATAAAAGTTATGATAAAATTCCATATATTTGGAAGTTTTTCTTAAAGAATTATTCCTTTATTATAAGCTTATTCATTCATTTGTTCATTTATTTTTGCATAGAGGGACCAGGATCTGTTATGTAGGGGGTCGTTGGGTAGGGGAGAGGATTCACCAGATACAGAGTGGACAGCAGAATAGGCAGATCCACTGGAATACACAGCTAAGGGGAGCAGTGGGCAAAACAGGAGAGTTCTACTCCTGTTTTGAATTCAATATTAAAATTTTTAAAACAAATATTTCTTAAAATTGATAAAATGCAGCATTTTAGGCTATCTGATAAAAGAATCAACATGTTCTTTTTTAAAAAATAAAAGGTATAATGATAATATAACTGAAACTTCATTATAAGCAAGTAGAAAAAATAACACATACATTGTTTCATATGTAACTATAAAGAAATACTAATCAGGTATCTAACACTACACTTTAACAACTCTCCAGTATGTAATACTTACACATGTTATTTTGTACTATTTTTCATTGTTTTCTAGATACTTAAATCTAAAATATAATTTCATTTTTGATCCAGTATTTAGATTGAAAAGAAAATGGTTCTTTATTTAAAGTTAGCTGTTTTTAATATACGGTTTAATTCTAAGTTATTGGGTTGTCACTTAGAAAACCATTATTTTGCTTTCTTTGTGTTTCACCATGCACCCTCAATCTTGGCCTCTCTTCTGCACCCCTATAATATGAACCATGATGCTATCTCAGGTCATTGCTATCTCTGAGTCCTACTTTCTAAAGTAATCATATTACCTACTTCCTCAACTTTCAAGTTTTTATTTAAATACTTGGATGTTCAAGCACTAAGCAAAACTGCTTCTCTTAACAGATTTTGTGAAGAAAATGTTTTAAAAAGTTGCTTCTAGTTTCTCGGTGAAAGAGATTTTCATTCAAGGGCACCATGAACTTAATAACCTAAAAAGCAGTTATAACATTTATTGGGAGTTGTATAAGAAGAAACAATTTAAAGGGCACTGAATCCCCCAGAAGAGTTGCAATCTAGCACAAGCTGGGCAAAAAAAGTTCCCTTACAAAGTGAGTCCAAAGTTGCAGCAGAGAGGATCCTGGGTAGGCTGTGGGTAGGTGGACAGAGTCTGTCCCACTGTGACATACTCATAATTGAACCTAACTTAATCTACAGAGCTTAGATTTCCTCTAAGTGGCAAAATCTGTTTCAAGGCAACTTGAAAAATATTGGGGAAGGTGAATATTCAGTTCCAAATTCCGCAGACTGAGGGCTCTGGTAAGAGTCTGACCTCTCAGGACATCAATTTAAGACCTCTGCTGCCCATTTAAGAGAGCACCCATTGACTTGTGTGTGAGGAAGGAAATGACCCTTCATATCACCTTCTTTTGCCTATCACTAGAGGTGATTTTATCAGCAGAACACAAGTGGAGTATGCTGTGATGTGGTTTTAAATATGAAAATGTAAAAATAAATTTATCAGAGAAATTCAATGGTGCAATTAATTAATTTACTAATACTGAACACCAATTTGAGAATGATGGTTATGAACTTAAAAAGACCAGTTAATAGAGTTTGGGGATGTTTTCAGGTAATATATAATTTTGTGAGAACAGATTGTTGAACTCAACTAAAGTATGGTTTTGTCAACTTGATATGATTGATTACCAAGTGTCAAAAGTATTGATAATGTTTTTTAGGGAGTGATACATCATCTAATCTAATAGGTGTAGGCAAGGAAAAGAAAATATGAAGGGCGTGATGAATCACTAGTGAAAGAGAGAAGTGGTTTAGTTAAATGTTACTGGCATTTTTACTTCCTCCCAAAACCTATTTTTAAATAATTACCCTAAATCATTTTCTTTGAGTTATTCGATTGCATTCAAAGATTCTAAATATCTGATTTCTTGAACACTGATGAGTTTGCTATAAAGTCAGTATATTTACATATTGCTTGTGTCCATAATGACAGTAATGTTACTAAAATCCCACATCTTAGAATTCATTTATTCCAAAAACAAGGTATGTTTTAAGTAAAAGCATGATACATGTAAAAGACAAGGAAGATCAGTCTGAATACACAGAGCTCTCAGATATCTTCCTAGTTTGTAGACTTAAAATTGACTCTATTTATATTTTTCTTTCTAACTTCAGTGGAAATAACAACTATTCTTAACTACACTCTTGGGCACTCCCCATCAAATCTGTCCCTGTTGACACATATGTCAAGAATTCATTTTTTTTAATAGCAGAGTAGCAGGTCTTTGCATATGTATACCTCATCTTTATCCATTCATCCATCTTGTCTATTGTAACTTGCTGTAATGAACATAGGAGAAACAGGTTTTCTTTTGAATTAATGTTTTTGTGTTCTTCAGTTAGATACAAAGAGATGGAATTCCTAGAGTATAATGTGGATCTACTTTTAGTATTTTGAGAAGCCTATTGTTTTCCAAGTGGGCTGGTTCATTGGACATTCCCGGGAACACTGTGGGTGATCTCCTTTTTCTCCACAACTTCACCAATACTCATTATTTCTGGCCTTTTTGATATGGGCCATTCTAATTGGTGTGATCTGGCATCTCATTGTGGTTTTAATATTTTTTCCATGATCATTAACATTCATCTGATTTAATGGCACAGATGCTATTTATATCCATGTTTAGACAAAAACAGGCAAAATTAAGGAAAATGGATGTTAAGTAACTGCCCAAGAGTATCAAAGAAGCTATTGATTATGCCAGTATTCAAACCAAGAATTCTGGATCAAGAGGCTGTGTTCTAAGTTTCATTGCCAAGTGTCTCCCAGAATAAATGATTAGGAAAAATAATTGGGAATATCCTTAGTGATTTTTTTTTTTTTTGCTTAGCCAGAGTTTATATGAGTTCTGAATCTGATGTTATCCAAATAAACCAGTAGGACATCAATGATAACACTAATGGGTTAGATAAATTAAAATTGAGAGTCTAGAATTATACTGCAAGTTAATAAAAATAAATTGTATATAAATAAAATTGTTTTGATTACAGAAACTGCTTTTCTTTAATATTATTAGAGTATTGAGTAATTAATGAATTTATTATTTCTTAAGTAAATTAATCTACGTTTCAAAGCTATGGTACTTCAAGAAAAATTTTTAAATATAATCTGTTTTACATAAACCTCTAGCAAAAGAGCATAACATATGACAGGAGATAATAGTGACCAATGGGTAAATTTTGTGGAAACTAGAAATGTCCACATATGCACTACTTACAAAGGAAATCTATTATCCGTACAATGGCATAATGCAGAGATAGACTAGTAATTTCCTGAAAATAAATATTTGTTAAAAACATGTCTTTTTAAATCATATATCATTTAAATACTCAGCTCTTTTTTAGAGGATTAGTGGCAGTTTCTCCATTTTAAAAATGAGATGCTAAATTACTAGGAAATTAAATTAATTTTGTAAAGATCACACAGAAATAATACCATTTGAATTTAAATCTAGTTGGTTAACTTATTAATAAACAGACTCCAATCTTGAGGAAAGGACATATTTATAAGTGTGGAAAAAAACCTCTTTAATGTTAAGCATTGCTCAGAGGTTAAAAGAAGAAATTATGGTCTTAAAAACCAGCAAGCAGTGACTTTGAAGACAAATGTCAGAGATCATGTTTAATTTATTAATAAATGTGTCTTTGTTGTTGAAATATGGGTAGGAAATTTTGGGGTGATATTCTTTTTTATTTTAATGACAGTCAGTAGGAAATGGGATCAATAGATACTGGGATCTATAAAATGCTAAATCATTTGCTGTACATACTCATATTAGTATGTTCAGTGAGTGATAACTGATTTGGTGCTATTTAGTTATATTAAATATTTAGGAAAAAAGTAAATGTAAAAGACCTGCAAATATAACACATTCTGGAATTTAAAAATCAAAGATTTCATTTAAAAGTTCTAATCAGTTATGCATACCCAACTGTAGAAAGTTTCAAGTAGTACATGTAAATGTGCAACTATTTACATACATACATGCATATTTATATGCATGTTATACACACATACACACATGGTTTTAAGAGTCAGGAGTCTATTATAATATTGACCGCTAAAAGTTGTTTTTTTTTTTTTTTAATTTAAAAACTTGCTTGTGATTTTCAGTATACAATTACAAGCAAGAAATTTGAGTTTGGGGTATTTTATTATATGTGAGGTATTAAACTTTTTTAATTTCCTTGGTAAGTTTTCTTCACGTTCACTTTCAGGGCAAGCTAGTTCTTTGAGCCTATTGGGGTAATTATCACTGCAGAAAAATTTGGGAAAGATTCTTTTTTTTCTGGAGGTTTATACCTAGTATTTAATACTTGTTTTACTTGTGCTCAAATGTGATGTTCTTTACAAATCCAAGCATTTGAAGTGATAATTGGACAGTAAAACTGAAAATTTACTTAGAGTCATTAATTTCATGTTACTGACATTGGCAAGATTTATTTTCCTTGATGTGTTCACTCTTATGTCCTCAGGTCATTTACAGGGTGCCTTGGGATAATATTCTAATTTTTCAGAAAAATTTAGATTCTCCTGATTAATTTTTTCTGCTATTCTTTCTTGCCCAGTGGGCCCGTATTTCATTTTAATCTCTTTTCACTAAGGGAATACTCCTCCTACTTAACTGAATAAGATGATGGTTTAAACACATTATTATTAGGAAGATTAAAAAATACACCACCGGGCAACTAATTGCTTCTTTGTACAATGAGAAGAAAGTATAAAATGCAAGAGTATAATAACTACATCACAAATGAAGCTAGGAAAAGCATATTTTGTTTACAACACAAGCACTAATCCTAACCTTTGCATAGCGGTTACTATGTTTTTTTTGCATTTACTACATAAAGGAAGAATGTGACTTATGAAGATGAGAACATTTCCAAATTTGTTGCTAGGTTGAAATTAGAATTCCAGTTTCTAGCTCCGTTCAGTAACCTTGGTGTATTTCCTCTTGGAAGCAAAGGTTATTTATATCTAAACTTTCCTTTTTGATATTTGCAACACGACAAAATTCAAAATAAAACTAGAAAGTTGTTTGGCTGACAAGGAAACAAGACTCAGGATCAAAATCCCCTTTGGAAGCAACCTATTGAGAAGCTTACTCTGAGTTTTGAGCAAAGCTGTGTGCCTCTGCTTCTTGTTACTCCTTGTAGAATGACCTTCATGCCAGAATTTCAGGGGTGTTGAGAGCATCAGTCTGGTACTGTAATCATTAAATTCTTTCTCTGGAGTGCACTTCATATGAAGGATATTCAAGTGTAGGACAGACTCTCTCTTCCTAATGACTTTGAAGTTGCAGTTTTGTATTTTCAGATAAGATAAAATAGAGACAGGGAGAAGTAAACAATGGTTTACTATGCAGAAAGGATCTAACTTTGCTCAAGGCTGTTTTCTTCTAAGAGTGATGTATCAGGAGACCACAAATCTATAATATATAATATGGTGATAGGACTGACTCATTATGTTTTGAAATATGAATTTCCTAAAATCATTTGACCTAGATGAGGTCTAAGGAATTACATATCAAATAAATAGGGGACATGTAATATAACTGGACACTCACCCTATCATTAACATGATAATGTTACCTATGAGTCCTAACTGCACAGAAAATAAAGCATACACTCCTCATTTACTTATAAATTATAATAAAGCATTTTGTTCAACACTCCCGCCCCCCACTACTATTTTACACAGATTGTGGGCTCTAGGTCATCAACTATCATCTCCCCCCAAATACCCACTCATGACTCTTGTTTTGTCTTCTGTTTCACTCTCTTCCTAAGATAGCTTCTTTCATTAAAACCTGCTCTAACACTCTTATCTTACTAAATCATATTATCATGTAATAATTATGGCCACAGTTGCCAAAATTTTACAAAATAATTATTAGGTGTTACGTGTTGAAAACATATTGCTTCTTTCAATAGTCAAAATAATCCCATATGTTGTGTCTTATTACTTTCCTACCATATTAAAATTTCTGTAAGGAGTTTTATGAGTGCTCAGTAAATAATTAAGGATTAAGTTCCATTTTACATATGTGAAACATATGATTAAAGTGATCAAATGTTTCGATGAAAACAAACAATTTGTGGTAGAGTAGGATCTGATCATGGGGTATATGTTCTTCATCACAATGCTATAACAGGAAATACTTCACACATTATTGTATCCTGAAATATACTAAAAAATGAAAATTATTATCTTTAACACACAGATGAAGACCTTTAGTCAAAAGGCTGGAACTACTGATAAAATCAAGGTTTATATGCAAATTTGTTCCAAAACTTAAGTTCTATTGACTCTGACCATCTCACAAGATAAATAAATAAGTAAATATTCTATGGTGCTTAAAATTTCAACATCCTATTTCTGGATATTAATTCTGCTTAAACATTCTGGGCAAAAGTTTGGACCATCAGAGCCATGTTGAAATAGTATAATACTTTGGCTACAGAATAACTATCAGTCTATTTTGTGTAGTTTAGTGACAGGATCAATTCAACTGTAGAATTAATCATAATGATAATGCCAAAAGGAGTTATTATAACAGATATATAATATTAAATAGCAAAAATATAGATTTATCTATAAATAATTAAAAATTATTTAAATAATTAAAAATAATCAGGGTCTTTTCCAATAATATTTGAGTATATTTTCTTATTGTTTGCATATTTTCTGAAAATGATTTCTTATTGCATCATTGGAATGAAAGACATTACTTTCCATTGCCATGATGCCAATTTCCTTAGCAGTGATTAAGTTGATTTGCTGGTTATATCACTTTGCGAAATGATGGCAAATGGTAAACCAGACTCAGTAAGGAAATAGCACTAAAATGTATCATGTCTTGTTCTATAACTGAGCTAATCAAGAATATATTGTTGAGAAAACTATATGAAAATGTTTTGAAGGAGAAGTAACTTTGGACTCAAGATTGATGCTTTTATCAACTAGTTTTTTCATTTATAAATTTAAGTCTCTGAATAATGAAAAACAGTACAGGCAAAATATGTTCCATTATCAATCATATAATTACTGAAAACTGTTAATGTAAAAGTTTATAGACCTAAATAACACCATTTTTTAAGAAACCACTGCCTTCATATTATCAAAATGCATATGCAAAGTGCTATATATCAGCTGACATTTTGTCAACTAGAAATCTAAGTGAATTGGGAGTAATATATTACTGTAATACAAAAATGAAATAGTTTAAAATGAAGAATTGATTACACTGGAAGATGTTGGAATACAGCCCCCCAAAACTGAAATATAAAGTCCAATCTGTGTTTTGTGAAGTTGAACAGTTAAATATTTTTCCTGCACTCATATATTCTAAAAATAGAATCTTAGATTTTCCATAATAAAGCAATACTTCCTCAAACAACCTAGCTTGCCATAGAAATTATCACTTGCTTGAGTACCTACACCCTTATATCTTTACAGTATACCCATTTTAATTCTAGTATTTTGTATATATTTAATGTATTATATATATGTAATTGATTATATAACATATATATGACACCTCTGTTCTCCCTAGTTATTAAAGCTATAAATTAAGTCAAATTATTATCTTATAATCTTAGGACCTAAATCATCACTCTTAAGTGTCCGATCTTTGGCTTTCTTTCTCTACTGCTCTACCTTCCCCTTCCATCTCTCCTTCCTCCTCCTCTTCTTTATTGAATTCTCTTAAAATTCTATAAGAATTGAAGAGCTGAGAATTCAATAGTAATCCTGGGCCAACCCCCTCCACCCCCTGGAATACTTAAAATTTTGTTTAATTTAATCTGCTACTGATTGTTATATTATTCTGATAGTTCACTATTTTCATCTTCCTGACCTAGATCGTCAAAGACACTGGCATACTTTCCACTATTACATGTCTTAGCATTGACAAATACTCAAATTTGACATTAATCAACCTATGAAAGGTCTTTCCTTCATAGTTTATTTTACTCTTATAGTTAGACATTTATAATTAGCTCCTCACTAATTTTGCATTGTCTAGCTTTTATTCCTTCTAAAATAGTTTACATATGGTTCTGATTATGTCAGTCAATTGACTAAAACTTTTAAATGTCTCTCTGTCAGACACAAAGTATAATGTAATCATCTCAGCATCATATATATATATAAATTAGTTGTCACTTTATTATTTTGTGATTTTTTGTCACTTCTCTGTCTGTTCTGCATACCAAAATATAGCTTACTAAATTTCTACCCTTCTTAAATATCACATCTTCAATCATGGGTTGATTTTTCATTCCACCCAAATTATGCTTTCTATTTATGTATTTAGATGACTTTTTCAAGACAGCATTTATTGATTCCTGGATTGAATTCTTACTCATCAGTTAGATTCACACTTAAATACTTATTTACTTAAAATTTTATCTTTTATTTTCAGTTTTTCAAGATTCATATTCATTGAGAGCAGAGGTACATAAATTAATGCCAAGTATGATTGGTTTTCAATTATTTTTTTCTCTATAGTTTCATGATATACTTTTTTCCCTTTGTTATATGATGACTAGTTATTTGCACTGTTTCCTGTTATGAATTGAATTAGCCTCTTAACCTTTCTCAATTAATAACCTGTCTTTTTGTGTCACTGTTGTATTTTCCTTCTGCATGAAGGACTTAGGACATATTATGTGTTTATTTATTTATGTATCTATGTTTTGAAAAATATGAAAAATTAAGTCAGAATTCCATTAATTTATAAAATATTATAAAACATTTTTACATATAGCTCTAGGTGCTGGCACAAGACACCACAAAGCAGTACAACACAAATTATGATAAACAGTATATTGAATAATCAACAGTATACAAACTAGACTCTATTTTGAAAGTGATAATGTTACAAATTTATACAAATATAAGAATTTTTTTTCTTATTTTTCTTCTTTATGATTTAATATTATGGGCCTTCCCTGGTTGCACAGAGGGTTGAGCACCACACTGTGAAGCATCCATGGCACAGCAGAGCGAGTTCGATCCCCAGCCAGGGAGGGGACCCACAAAGAAAGGCAGACCTCTCCTGCCTTGCCGCTGTTCCCTTGTTCCCTCAGCAGTGTATTTCGGTTGATCTGCCTGTTCTACTCCCCACTCTGTCCCTGGTGAATCCTCTCACCTCCTACAACTCTGACCTGTACCCCAGCTCTTGTATACAAAAGTAATAAATCTTAAAAAAAAAAAAGATTAAATATTATGTGTTGGGCTCAAAATTATGAGTCATTTAAACTTTCTTCATTTTGTGTTATTTTACAGTTTAACAATCCCAACTTACCTGTTTTGAAACACTATCTGGAAGGTAACACTGTTTTCATAGCACTCACGGACTTTTATTATAAACAGAGGGAACTCTCAATTCCTAAGAGTTTAGAAATTCCCCCAGTCAATGTAGTTCTGCCCTTCTGCTCCGGTTTTAATGTTCCCTTAAAAAAGAAGCTAATTAATAATTTAAATAGGACACTAAGGAATTTGAACAGGTTGTTCCTCCCTGTGACAGTACTTTAAATAATATGAAGCATCTTGCACTTATTACAGAGCTATCATGTTTGCAACTCTTTAGAGGAAAAATATAAGGATAGACTTCCCCAGAGGACAGCTTAATGAAATACAGCATCTCTTTGAGGAACATGTATAACTAAGCAAGTTAATGGAATTTAACATAAATATTTTGTGTTATATATCAAATCTAGATGAAAAGTACTTGTGGATATATGTATGTGTGTATGTGCTGTTGCAATAGCTTAAACAAAATATAAATTAGTAAACTATTACCGATAGTAGATATACGATTTTGTCATTGATGTGGGGCTGAGGGCAAAGAATAATTAGATTGGCATGGTGTTTCCTCCTGATTCAGGATTTGTAGGGTCCTTAGAGAACATTGGTAACAGCCTTTTAGAAGTACTGATTACAAGGTGAGATGTTCTGCATATTAATTACAGGTTTTACTCAGTGATGTAGAAAAAAGAAATCTAACACCATTTAAAAGAAATGGAAAAAAGCCAAAAATGCTTTGGGTTGGGGGAGTCAAGCAATTGTCTTTGAGTATAATGATTAAGATGTACTTGGAGTAAAGCAAGTTACTCTGCTGCAGTAGGAGACAGAAACAATGATGAGATCAATCAGATAACATTTTTAACAGTTCACTACTTCTCTAAGTAGAAATGGAGGTAAGGCTAAAATCAATATACTATATTATTATTAATCTATAAATACAAAGAAAGAACTTTTATATGAAAATACATAGACTGAGTTTTAAGGAAAATTAGCGTTTATAATATTTATGATGATACAGAGATCATTACCTCACTACATACAGAACTATAGAATGCAATTTTTTTTATTTGAGAATTGTTGATTATGTGTATAATACATGGTCTACATACTTTACCTTGGATACCTAGCACTTGCATTTGTGAAACTACATGAATATGAGAGAAATAAACATTTTCTGTTATTATTAATTTTTTATATATAGAATTCAATCATGTATCTGGAGTTTTTTGGGGGGAGGAGGTTGTTTGTTTTTAAGATTGTATTTATTTATTTACAAATACAAGAATTAGGGTACAGGCCAGAGCAGGGGAGGTGAGAGGACTCACCAGAGATAGAGGCAGATCTATTGAAATACACTGCTGAGGGAGCAGCAGGTGAAGCAGGAAAGGTCTGCTGTGCCCTCTGGGTCCCCTCCCTGGCCAGGGATTGATTTGTGGTGCAGCGGCTGTGGAAGCCCCACAGTACTGTGCTCAACTCCCTGCCCCACCAGAGAGGCCCTATGCCTGCAGTTTTCATAGTACCTAACCATTAAAAATTTAAAGAGGATTACATTATTAAGGTCAGTTTTTTTAATATAAAAATGTCTTATCCTAATTTCTTAGATATAATTAACCATTGTTATCTAAATTGATAAGAACATATTTTCAATTCACTTTAAATTTTTCAACTTGTAAAAATATGAGATGTAAACTATTTACATTGACTTAATTTTTTTAACAAATACTGTTTGTTTAGAAAATATTTCGATGTCACTAAATCATACTCACTGAAAGCACATTAGACAATTAAGAAAAAAATAGATGATAAATGTCTGGTTTCATTTCTCTACATTCTGGTACTTCACTGGAGATAGCAATTATGTAGTAGAGAACAATTTGATAATTCAAGAGACATATTTACTAAATTTAGAAAACATAAGAAACAAAAATGCTATGTCTCATGACTAAATTATTAAAGATTTTATAGAAGAGATACTTGCAGGATGAATAACTTTTATATAAAAGTTATAGCCATTGAGTAGATTATGTGACTTGTGTTTATTAACCTATTAATATTGTTTATTACAATAATGAATTTTGAGATATAAAGCCAATCTTGTATTCCTAGAAAAAGTCCAATTGGTTGAGCTCTATAATCCTTTTCACATGTTTTTGAATTGGGATGACTAATATTGCTCTTGATAAATTTTACATCTACATTTATGGCAAATTATTTTATTTTTTATTTTAATGATATCTGTGCCTACCTTTAGCATTAAGGCATTACTAACAACATAAAATGAGCAGGTTTGCATTTCCTTCTCTTCCACTTTTTATAAGAATTTATAAAGAATTTGTATGTTATATATTAAGGAAGTCACAAAGTTCACTCAGGTTGAAAGGGAAGGTGGTATCAAACACACATCTTGATGGAAAAGTTGTAAGAAGATAGAAGAATTTTCAGGTTCATAAATATCATTTGCAAAAATATTTCAGCAGTGACGCTCACTTCAAAAATTGTGTTGTTCCAAAATCTACCATCCTTCTGGTTTTGGGGTCCTGAAGTAAACAATTCATACAAAAAAGTTGGTCAAAGTTGATAAAATTTATGAAGTTACAGGTTTTTGTTTGTCCCTTTCACTGAAGAAATTTTAAGGAAATGATAAAAATATGAATAGTGCTTTAAAAGGAGCTTGAATTAATCATTATTTTATAAGAGCAAGTAACATACTGTATCTAAGTGATAAAAAGCACAAATATTCAAAGTATAATAAGCTCAATAATACAACAAAATAAAAGGAAAGATAAATTAACAAAATTATGTAAATGATACAGTGATAGCAAGAGAACAAAACACTGAGACCAAAATCCAGGTATATTTCAATAGGATTAAAATAGTATCCTAATAATGAATTCAAGTATTTATTGTAATTAAAAATAATATAAAGATGCTAATGAAAGGGGAAACTGGAACTGGTACAAGAGGCATAAGTAATTGTACTTTCCACTCATTTTTTCCCCTTAAATTTAGAACTACTATAAAAATAAATTACCATAAAAACAAGTGATATCAATGGAGTTTAAATGAAAATTAGTTTTAAAAAGAGATTTGTGAACTGGAAGATAAATACAAGTTGATGATATGAAAATGTAATTAGTGTAGGAGATGAAGGCAATATTAAGAAAATATTCAAAACAAAATGAAAACATTAGACAGATTTATAAAGCTTTTCCAGAAAAAGGTATTAAATTCAAAGCCAAGCACTACCATTTGAAGGTAAAATAGTGACTATTTTTTAAAAGGAATATTAATATTCAGTATTCCCAGGGAGTTTGAGAAGGATCAATAGCTAAACTAGACATATTGTGTCGAAACTTCAAAATAATATTTAAAAGAGAGAGAAATTTAAAAGCTACCATGTGCAAAAGTGAAATATTACTTATTGAAATTAGAAAGGCAACTGAATTCTCAAAAATAGTAAAAAAAATGAAAAATTAGAATAATATTTGCAAAGTATTTACTAAATAAAAGGAAAGCTGTAAGTCACTAAATTATAATTTAAGAGAGTGAAATAAGGTAATGATTTCAGTATAACCTCCATGAGTTAATTATTTCATCATATATATGTCTCTCTCTCTATATATATATATTATATATACATGCACACGTGTGTGTAGATAGATAAATAGACCAGAGAGCTAACCCACATGGCACAGCAGACCTCTCCTGTCTCACCAGCTGCTATCCTCATCAGTGTACTTCAGTGAATACAACTGTTCTCTTCCCCAATTTGTCTCTCTAATGGATCCTCTGACACGATACCTTGCACCTCTGGCCTGCACCCCAGTTCTGTGCAAAAATAAATTAATTTTTGTACTTTTTGTAAACAATTTTGTAAACAATCGAATGTGATATGATATCAGAAAGATACTTGAGAGAGTTCCTGCATGAAAATATTTTTAGCAGGACATATATAACCCATTCGGATGGCTTCTTGTAAATAACTTTGAATGTATGGGTTTGTAAGATATGACTATTTAGAAACAGAAAATATAAAACAAGAGCCCTAACCTTAAAATTGTCCTCTACCTTACACCATTACATTTAAAATGTTTTATTATCCAAAGTCAAAATGTGTCCTAGTGCAAGGAAAGGATTGGGCTGGAAACTACGACTATTGATAGAGTATCTTCCAGAAACAAGTGCTTATATATTTATTAACTGCTTTTTGCTTTTTCTTCTCATTGATCATTAATCAATTTTGATTGAAGGTAGCATCTATGATTTCTGTGTGTCAACTCTGATAATTTTGGTTTTTGTTAAACTGCAATTTTTAATCAGCGGTCATCAGCAGAAAGGTTATGATTAAAAAGATCCTATCCATAATAGCAACAATGATAAGCCATAAATACTTGGGGAATGTTATAATATAAAATATAAGGCATTCAATCAACCCACAAATGTTCCCTGGAAAATATAAAAGACTTAATTAAAGAGATAAAGATATTTCTAAAATGAGAAGATTGCACATAATAAAGATAACACCTCTCCCTAAATTATTTAAAGATTAATGAAATTCCAGTTAAACCCCATGTTTGATATTAATTTTAACTTGCAACAATTATTAGTGAATGCAATTAAAAAAAAGAATAGGGGAAAAGAGGAAAGAAACCTTTTCTTACTATTTCCTACCATACTGTCAAAACTTAGAAGATAGTGACCATTCTAGGCATATCCAGCAAATATCTTCAGCATAATGACCAGAAAGAGATGCAGTCTAAAGAGTTAATAGTCCAGAAGAGCAACTGGTGACAGTAAAAATGGGCATGTTGGTTATCACATTGAAGGACAATGTGAAGCTATAAATTCAAAAGTGAAAAAAATGCTCTAGTAAGGATACTTATAAAATAATTCAAATATATTTTTCTTTTATGCAGTAGAAGCTTCCAGCTGAGTGCTGACAGTATACCTTGGAATTAAAACCCCTAGATGACAGTGCAGTACCAATCAAGATTTATATAGATATGTATATATGTTTGTGTGATATATATATATATATGGATGTATGTATCTCCACTCAAGCACTACATATTTTAGGACACATCTTCCTGGTGATTGACAAATTGGGTTATTTGGGTTTCATTTCATTACTAAGTACATGAATACATACCTATCTTAGCATGTATCAAAGAACAATGTATCTATTATGTCTTGCCAAAACACTAAGACCTTAGGAGCAGATACTAATTGTTTGCACTTTAATTTTACTAATACATCCCAGTGCCCAGCAGAGTATATGAAATATAATAGGCATAAATAAATATATATCATGATAAGTAGGAAGGAATTACCATTTCCCTGATTCTGATATTGCACAGAAAACAAACTAATATTGCATCTTCACAGCAAATTTAACCATATAGTTATCACATTTTACAGAAAAAGAAATTGCTGTTATGTGAATTAGCAGGGCAAAGTCCTTCAAGTTTTAACTTCATGATAAAAACCTGCGATTTTAAAAAAGAAAACAAACCTTGATAACATGGACAAACAGGAATGGAGTAGAGGAGTAGATACCTTTTCCTAATCAGATTTCACAATACAAAATAACTGGAAATATTATAAAGCAGATGTTCTTTATTAATTAAAGGAATGAAAGCCAATATTTATTAAATAATACTAGAATGCAGGTGTCCTGAGGCGAACTCAAGGAATACAGAAACTTTAGCTTGAAGCCAGAGGGTAAAAGTTCCTTTGATCTTTCTTTTCAGTAGGAACAGAGACAGCGAAGGAGGGGCCTTATGATCCTTAGACCTTTTGAGTACCAGAAATACTCGCTTAGCATTTGAGAATATGAATTAATTTAAATCATATATAATACCATTCAACAAAATTCAGTACAGATTTGATGAAAACAAGCAAACAGAACAAAATAATTGTCATATATTTCAGATGTGGCCAAAATTATAAAGGAAAATATAAACAATGTGGACATATACCTTTAAAGCATATTATTTACATGTGTCAGTACATACTTGAATAATGCACCTGAAAAGTAAAGATGAATTTAGAGCTAGTAAGGAAAAGCTTCAATAGGAAGTAAAAGCACAGAATCTCAGTATTACACACTTGGACTAGTAAGGAATAGTCCAGGCCCCCATCATAAATGAAATGCCAGAGGCCAACTGAGAAGACTCTTCTTACCTTTGTTGCTAAAAGGTTTACATTTATTTTGTAGGTCAGGAATGACATAAGTATATTACAAATCTTATAATTGAAAACAACTAACTAGGCATAAGCAAAACAACACGAAGACAGCTTAAAATTAGAAAAATAAATATGAGTAATTAATCAGAAAAGTGAATATACATGTGTAAAGAATGAAGGATGATTAATGTGTATAATTAATTACCAATATCTATGAGAATCTGCATCACATTATCTATTATTGTATGTATGATGGAGAAAACATTACTTTTACATAAGAATTCTTGAATAGTATCCAAATATTCTGTACATTCTGATACTCAGATAAATGAAACATAAAGAAATTTTCACTGGAAATAAAAGATACTATTGTTGTCAGTTCATTTATCATCTCAAGTTCTTGTAACTTGAATGCAGAAAATCTATTTCTCTCTTGTGTGAACCATATTCTTTCTATCTCTGTCTTACTTCTGGCTGAAGTCTCTGCAAATTCATTTGAAAAATTGGTTTGTCAGTTTTACACTTCAATTTCGTGGGCAGCTGCCATAAAAGGACAGGTAATTTGTTCAGAGGAACAGTGGAATCTGTGGCAGTAGTTGTCATACTAATGGCTAATTCAGAAAACCATAAGTGTTTCAAAGCAAAAGTCACTGTGATTTTATATATAATCCATAACATTATTTTATTATTTATTTTTATATACAAAATACCATAATATATATGTAATTATTAGGAGAAAATAAAATAAAAAATATACAAGATAATTTGTAATAAATATTTTTTTATATTCTGACAAAATAAACCATAGCTTTCACATGCTTCTCATACTTGTTTCAAAAATATGTTCAGAAATGGAGATTTATATGCAGAAAATCTACTGGACTTTCCCCTGGGATCAGCATTGGTTGAGGCCCCAAAGAGAAAGGATTGGGTAGAATAAAGGGTGGAGCTATGATGTATTACTGCTGTTACTGCCTCTCCACACATTTGTCTTTTCATGGTTATCTATGTGCCCAAAGTTCCTATTCTGATAAGGACACAGCTCAGATTGAGTTAGTCCCAATCTAATAGCCTGGTAATTTAATCACTTCTGAAGTTTCTGTTTTCAACACAGTCAGGTTCTGAGGAATAGGGGTGAGGACTTCACCATGTCAGTTTTGGAAGGAATCACTAGTTCACATCACTCCTTATCCCTGTTATCATGACCTCATGCACTGACGCATCAGCACACACTCACGCACCAACACACATGTGCTAACGCACTCACGCACTCACACTGTGCCAGCACAATGGCACCTGACCAAGGCTGGAAAGCAGCAACTAGGAGCTGGAGTCTCTTCTGCGGTAGATGCAGTTTAGTGAGTGTCACTAGAGTAATAGATCCAGGGTACTAGAGCAAAACCAAAAATTTGGCAAAATATCTGAGCACTAACAAACATCTTTCATTTTTCAAATTCATATAAAATTAACTCCAAAGTAAAAGAGAAACCTATTTGAAGCTCTCTAGTTTTGCAAGTCCCTTCAATAGAAGACATCCGAATGTCAAATCTATCCTAACACTAGCAACACTGGTGTATGTAAAAGTTCAAATAGGTCTTTTCTTAAATAACATCCTTCCCCCGCTCATGGTCCCATAGAATGGATGCATTCCTACTGAGTTAATCGTTTAGCTAATAATCTCTTTGAAATACAAAATGAAACATTCCTATATTCAATATTTCAGAAATAAGAACTGGTTGCTTAGCTTCATGCATATCAATGCAATTTTTAATCTTTCAGTTTTGTGTCCCAGGTGGAACACAGTTGCATTCATTCTTTTTTGCCTTTGCATCCGCATATGTCAAAAGGACTTGAAAAAATATTTTTTTCATCAGCATCATCAAACATCTATGAACATTAACAAGGAAAAAATGTACTATAGCAGAGAAGAATTTAGGTAACAAATTATACTGAAGAAGTTTAAAATGCAAATATTCAAGATCACATATTAGCATTTGCATTACAAGGCTACGATTGTATCATAAGAATACAATTACATGATTTCAATAAATTGGGTTTTAAAAGAAAACTGCAATTCCCTTAAAACAAGTAATATAGTCCCACATGTTTTAGTATTTTGACTTGAAGAATAGCAGGTGGTATGAGAACTTCAGTGCTACAAGAAGGATTCTTTCCTTTACTAACTGTATTACATTCAGATAGTAACAGATTTTTAAGTTTCCTGCCTTATAAAATGATTTACTTATGGAGCAATTGTAACCTGCTGAATGAAAGTAAAAGTTTCATTTTTAGTGGCTCAAAAAAATCCTTTAGTAATTTTCCTGCTGAACAGGAAAGACCTAGTGAGGAGAGTCTGTTAAATTCAGCACATATCTGGACCTCTCTTTTCTTAGTATGACTCTACATTTTGCTTGATATTGTGTCAAGTACCAGTATCAAAAATTACCTCATATGAACATCTGCCACCAATATATTTACTTTCTAACATCACTATAATTAATTTTATTATGTGTTTTTTCATTTTGTGGACGTCATAAAATGCTTTATTTGAATTCATGTGAGAAATATACATACTTCATAAAGACATCATCCTAATTATAACACTACAAATGGTCATCACACATTTTGCACTAAAGAATATCTCCCAAAAAATGAATAGTTTTTGTGGCTATGTTCTAAAATAAAATAAATGAATATAAAGTGCAATATCCTTTCTACTTAACATTGTTTATGGGACTTGTACTTTAGATCTTTTAAATTTTTTGCTGCATTGTGAAAAAAAATATAGCTGTTGAATGGCAGGATATGAAATAGAGATAAACCAAGAATGGAAAAGACTGTATAACCTTCAGTGTAGATTTTTTTTTTAAAGAAGTAACGGTATATAATTGTAATAGGACAATAAATAGTTGAGAAAAAACATAAATTCATCCTTCCTGTAGGCTTTTAAAATACTTGAAACTTGAAAATAAAGGGTATTTCAATTGAATTTTATATTTGTACTTTTACATAATGAGAAATTAAAGTATAAGGTACTATCAGCTTACATACACATTGAAATATATTACAAGTTAAGATTATATAATTTCTGTTCACATGTATGCAGTTTTATTAAAATGTTGACATCTAAGAGCAAACTTTCAGAAATCCAGTAGTATATTAATTTTCTTTTTAAAAAAGATTTTTATTTATATATGCATATAAGAACTGGGGTACAGGCCAGAGGTGTGGGGGGTGAGAGGATTCACCAGAGACAAGTAGGGAACAGAACAGGCAAATCAACTGAAATGCACTGCTGATGGGAGAAGCAGGGAAGGCAGGAGCGGTCTGCAGCACCATGTAGGTCACCTCTCTGGCCGGGGCTCGAATGCATGCTGCAGTGTCTGCAGATAGCTTCATAGTGTGTTGCTTAACCCACTGTGCCACCAGGGAGGCTCCAGTATATTAATTTTCCTTTTTCCCAATTACCTTGCTTCAGTTGTAATTGCAAGACTAATAGGCGGGTAATTTGAATACCTTGTCTCCAAAGTATAGGTACTTTATTGAGATCTAGAACTGTTTCAGGGGGCCTGGGGATGTATTTTACTATGAAAAACAATGTTCTAAAACTCCTGTGCCATCCATTGCTAAAAAAAAAAAAAATACTCTATGAGATGTTAGGAGATTTTTCAATAATTTATTCCTACATCAGTCATTAGTTCAACAAAATTCATTACCAAATTGATATCCTCGAGTGAAGGTAATCATTAATTTTTGAGTTTCACATAGGAAGTTAAGGAGATAGTGACATTAAGGTTTTAAAGTTTTAATTACAAGAGGTTCTTGTAATGTGGATGATAATAATAAAAACATTTACAAATCATTAAAAAAGAACTGATGAGTTTCTTTTATCAGAGCTGGTATTGCCAATAGGACTGATTTTAGAGGTCAGATTACTTCGATGTCTAAAAGTAAACTGTTATTATTTGTTATGACTATGAACTTTTGTTTTTTGATATTATAAGAATAATCTATAAATAGTCATTAGTGGTGAGTCTCCACTGACTGAGAACACTTTTCATCCTTTTCCCACTAAAATTATATTAGGAAGTAGGAACAAGTGTGTTAATTAAAATATTGTCTAGTTTTTATCTATTCTGAAGTTATTTTGGCAGACCTACTGTTATGAGATTTAATTAAGTCATTTCCTATTTTAACATTGCTCTTGAAACATTATTATTATTTTATAATTCCTTTTTTATTTCAGTGTGATGTATTTCTTGGGAGAAAAAAAGAAAGTCCTCTTTAACTAGAAGGGCATAAGACCAGTGGAAAGAAGTCACCAGACTGTGTGCCTCGTTTCACCCTTAGAGAAATTTTTATCCTTCTTTAAAGTTATAAGAACTAGCAGAACAGATTTTTAAATAGTCTATCTCCAGCTGTCTCCTTGTTTGGGTCCCTGGGTGATTTCTCTATGTGAGATGTCTTTCATCTTTTTTTCAGGTGAAAGGTTTACTTGTAGGTTTTCTACAAATGAAACCAACTAAAATCTCCTAAGCTCAGAAATGAAGCTTAGGATCTTTTTGAAGGCGGCTGGTTCATCAGAACTGCTAAATTTTGAGCGCACACTGAGGCCCTGCCACCCACCACTCAGACAGGGAACAGGTGCCAATTAAAAGGAAGCCAAGCCAGCAGAGCCCTCCTAGGCAACCAGGATCTCTTTTTCTTTGCCAAATAGACACAGCCTGACCAATGAAAGAACATTAGGCCAAACTTTGACGTTTCTTTACTGGTTACTAAGGAATCTGGGGTGCTCAAATTTGTCTTGGGTCCCCTGGATTGTTCTTTCCCCCTTTTCAAACTCTCTTTACCCAGAAATGTTTTTTTTTTAAAGGCAGATCTATCTATCTATCTATCTATCTATCTATCTATCTATCTATCTATCTATCTATCTATCTATATCTATCTATCTATCTATCCATCCATCTATCTATCTATCTATCTATCTATCTATCTTTAAAAAGTATGTATATACTATTATTATTAGATTAAATATGTATATATTTTTTTATGCATATAAGAACTAGGGTGTAGGCCAGAAGTGTAGAGAGTGAGAGGCTTCACCAGAGACAGACTGGGGAGCAGAACAGGTGGATTTAACTGAGATACACTACTGTGCCATGTGAGTAAACTCTCTGGCCTAGGATCAACTCAGACTGTCTCTGAGTGTGCTGAGACTTAACCCCTAGCTCACGGGGAGATCCCTCCCAAAAAACTTCTCACCACTTACCATAGTGCTCATCATTTTCCCCTTCCTTTATCATGACAACCTGTGAGTAACAAAAAGTGATATAGTCACCTACTCATTCACTTTAGGATGAAAATTATGGAAAAAGTTTAATCTCTTTTATGATAATTTGTTATTTTACATGGGATAATATCTAAGTCCAAAGTAAAATATTTAAGGATGACAACCTGATAATAGTAATGAAGTTGAGAGGACAATTTTGAAAACATGGCCCTTTCCCCAATTTTTAAGTATTATTCTATGTCCTATATTATTCTATACAAAGCTCATATACCTACACATACATAATGCTCAGTATCTTTGTGCGGGGGTGTGCACACAGAGGTACATGTATGTATTGCAGCGATGGCAGCCTTGTTATGCAAGATGAACATTTAACAGTTTATTTCAGTAAAGACTTTTAATATTCTGATGAGAAAATAATAAGTTAGTCTCTCCTTTCGTTACAGTTTCTCTCTAATTAATTTTCATTGACTTTCATCTCAGACTATATGCCATATTAGATACCTTAAATGACCTTCCATTAAAAGCACCTAAAATCACTCAAAAATGTTCTAAAAATAATTTTATAATGGAAAGCTAATCTTGCAAGAAAATAAATTCTATGAGGCTAAAACAATGCACATTGAAATGTGGGCCTGAGCAGGGGCAAGTGTGTTCTGAAGGTGGCTTTGTCCTGAGATAATATGCCAAATTTGAGTAGCAATTACTTGGGGTAGAGTAATTGAAAGAACTCTAGATACCCCACAGTATATATACATATAAGTGAAACTAAACAGTACAGTGAGAAGGAAAAGCACAGGCAAGCATCACACAGACCCAAGAATTATATACACAACTCCTGAGATTTCTTTTTCAGTTACACAACTTTGTCTTCCATTGTTAATCACTACATAGTGGGGGAGAAAGAAGGGAGGGGGAGGTGAATATAGTTTCAAGGGCGCCTTTGCTTCACTAAAGGAGGAGAAGCTTTATACTCCTCTGTTTTAGCCAAAACCAGGCAAGAGAACAAAAGAGAAACATGTACAAATTGTTATTCTATTCATTTCCTATAAGTTGATAAGCTTTCTATAAAGTTGCTTCAGCACTGTATTATCAGGGCTATATTAAACATGTGTTAAGATGTTTATTCAGGCTTAGCCAGAGTTCATACCAAGGGTCCAGACATCCTTGGAAATAAGCATGGATTTGTAAGAGATTAGCTGAGATTAATCTGCTTACTTAAATTTTTAAGGCCCCTATGAGAACCAAGGGGCAGAAGGTATAGTTTTGGGCTAGGCAAACTTGGTTGAGAATCTAATAGCAAACATTCTTCATTTAGCTGAAACCCAAACATTACAGTCTTTTTGAAAGAATTCACTACAAATACACCTGTCATATTGGAACAAAAACATCAAAATATGTTTCTATTATGACCTAAGTAATTGGAAGGTTGGCAAAAGTTTTTGCTAAGGATTCATAATTTATTTGAATTTGTATTTTAAACTGAGTGAAACAAGAGGTTATTCTTGAAAGAGCAGAAGTAATTTTTTATATAAGAATCATTTTTTAGTACAAGATCAAAATGCAAATTCATCAGTGCTGCAAGCTCTAAAATCACAAACTAATCAAGGAAATAGAACAATGAATGTTAGACAGCAGAAATAGGCAGCAAATACATGCATACTTTGGATATTACAGTTTGTGAGACAAAGGACATGAAGTAATATGTATAGCATTCTAACAAAAAAATGGCTCTTAATATAGCAAAATAAATAAAATATGAGAAATAAAACTATTATAAAATGTGTTCAATATAAATTTAAAAATATAGAAGCAAAATGGAAATAGAAAAAGATGAAAAATGTATTAATAGATTTGGAAATATCCAACACATCAATGTGAATTCCAGAAAGAAAAAAGTTAAAAAGATGGAAAGACTGTTTTACAAGGAACATTATGGAATATTCTAGAACCTTGGAGATATTGTTGATATTTGTCATCCCAATAAATTTCAAATAGAATGGAGAAAAGCACATGTCCCTCATGAAAACTTAGATGACAAAATCATGTAGGGATTTATTACTTTATCAGAGACTGCTGCAATAAACTATAGGTTATATGCAAATTGGGATAGTGCAACTGATAAAGATACATAAATAAATTAGCTTTTGTTAGTCTTAGCTGACCATTTTCCTGCTCTCTATTTGTGTAGCCTTTGCTTAAGGTTGTTCCTAGCAACAATCACTTGTAAACCAAAGCCAGTAATGAAAGTTTGCTGAACTAGAAATATTTCCATTGCTTCTTTATCAATATTTCACTTCTTGGTAGCAGGGTCAAAGACTTTTATTCTCACAGAGCTGCAAGAAGACAATATATTTCTTTTAAATTCATACAGAAGTGGAAATGACTTGTCATTTATTTTCTCTTCAGAACAGACTTTATTTGGAGAGCAACAGGAAGATTTCCCTAAATGCCATAAATTAGCTTAGATTGAGACCAAAGTCAGTCAAGAGGTGAGGGTGGGGAGTGTTAGAAGCAGAAGGAAGGGGTGTAAACTGGAAACAATTTTACCCAGCAGTCACACTCTTTTCAGTTGCTGACCTAAGGGAGCTCTGCCATCTTTCAAACCTGATAGTCACTGAACCTCCAAGCTTAGCATGCTAGGTTCTTGAGAATACAGCTTGTTATATTTTCCTAATTTAATTTCTGTATTGCCCAAATAATAGAGAAAGCCTGGCTTTAACTTGACTGTCTTGACTCAGAAAGAACTTATATTTCTAATCAGTGCTTTCTTTTTCTTACTGTCTAACGTCATTGTATCCCTAAGTACCAGGAATATAAATGATTAGGTGTGCATATTATAGACTGTTAACATCTCTTGCTTGTCAAATCTACAATACTTCCCATACTACTATAGCCAGTTATTATTAATTTACCTTTCAAAAAGACAAAGGTACCGCATATGCTAAACAAAAAAGCTGAAGTGACAGAGTCTTTTTTGCAGCCCAAATAAATATATCACCGTCATTTAGCAATCCTCTGTTCTGTTGAATTTTTTCTAGACATAGTAGAATTAGGGTGAAGATAGACAACTCATTGACTTCCCACACATATATCTATAACACTTTAATCTTGCACACAAAAGGTCAAGCATAAAATTATTTGCTTGGAACAGCTGTCCTCAGAGATTTGAATTCACAGAGATGGAGAGTACCACAAGGAAAAAGAGTTAATTTTACCTTAATTAGATTAAGCCAGGTCCCATCCATACTGAGAGGATGAGGTTACAAAAGACTAGAATCTGCTAGGTTGACAGAAAAAGGGATTAATTCATGGACTAATGCCAGGTTGTTGACTAATAACATATTGATCGTATCTATAAGATATGCAGAGTGTCTGTCAGGAAAAGAGACACTTTGGAATTGAAGATCACTAGCTTCGCTGACATGATCAAAGTTAGATTAATATTATGAAGAAGCTGCAAGTGAGCCAAATATTGCCTTAGCAATTGGAGAAATTTTCTACACGTGTCTGAGATTGACCATCATAACTGTCGCGGTGCTTGTCGGTGAGAGGGAAGTGACTGATTTGTGTTGCTGCTTCCCCTCTCCCACCCCTTTTCTTTAATGTGTTCCAGCAGACATATTGAACCACCACAGTTTAATCCCAGTGGAGCCTGCAGGTGGTATTGTGCTTGCATTGAGGAGTTATTAAATTCTTAAGGTCACCATAAAAAAGGTTCCATTAAATTGAGTTAATAAAAACATTGGGCAAAGGTTTGCAAAGAGCACAGATGTCAAAGCTTTGGGAATTGGAATGTCTTATGATATCAAGCTAAAAGAATAATTTAAATCACACCATCGTATAAAGAAGATAAAAATCTGGAAAAAAATTGTGAAAAAAGTGTACTTAATCTACATGTGTATATATGAATTTTACATAAGATTCTCATTCCTGAACATCTTAGATATTTATTTTTTTCAGTTGAGTTGACCTTGAGTGTTTAAAAATTGAGACACCTGATTGTGAAAGCACAAGGAGTTTCTGGGAATGTTTGTAAATGCAAAAATTTATTTTTTAAAATAAAAAAAAGATAAAAGAAGGAAAGCATGACACTTGGTTTCACACATACTGTGCTGCTGATAACACCACTGTAACCCTAGTACTTGCTTGAATGGAGTTTGTGGAAAAGATTAGAAGAAACACTTTAGTACTTGGCTTGAATGATGCAGCTACTGAGATCTACTAAACTGTTCTAATAGCATAAATTGCATAGAATTCCAATTATTACCCCTGCATTGCACTTGCCTATGGGTTTACACCAGTTTCCTTCCTTTTCTATTTCTTTTTTTAAGGATTTGTATATTTATGCATAAAAGAGCTAGGGTACAGGCCAGAGATGCCAGGGTGGGATGAGAGGATTCACCAGAAACAGAGTGGGGAGCAGAACAGGCAGATGGCCTGAAATACATTGCTGAGGGGAGCAGCAGGAGAGGCAGGAGAGTTCTGCTGTGCCATGTGGGTCACCTCCCTGACCCAAATCCGTGCTGTAGTGGCTGTGGATGGCTTTATAGTATTTGCCACTCAACCTTTGTGCCACCAGGGAGACCCCCTTCCCATTTCTTTTCCATGTTCTAGGAACTGAGACATCAAAATAAATTAAATGAGTAATCTTCCAGAGAACATGAGCTTTTGAGATTTTAAGATTAATTTCACTGAACTCTTGTTAATGACTTACTTTAGAAGTAAATCCTATTTCTTAACTAAAATATATATGTTTTTCAGGGGTACAAGAATATACAAATAGCTTATTATCATTTATTAGTATTATTATTTCCTTTTATTGCATTTTTTACATATGTAACTCATTCAGAGTCAGCTGCTTCCTTTGAGGAGCCCAGTATAAATTGAAAGTATATGACTGTGGCAAGGGAAATAGATTTTTCAAAAAGAAAAAAAAATATATATTAAGTTTCTAATATACAAAACATTTCCCTTTTTCTTTCTATCACATTATACATCACAATATTTTTGAACTACCTCATTAATGTAGGACTAAGTAAAGAAAATACAAATTTCAGTTATTAACATGGGTTTTATTGTCCACATTTATTTTTTTCAATACCAACTTTAAAGGTAATATAAGTACATTATAGGAGGAATAATAGAAATTATGTAATACATATTTCATAATTAGCTCAACTTGGAAACTCTTCGCAATACTAACTCATTTTTTTTAAATCTTGCTTCCTAACCTGCACACATTCTACAGATACTCTCTACCCTGCACGTTTTGATGACTAGGAAGGATTGAAAAGAAAAGAACCTATGAGTTGTTCTATATTATTCTTTTCTTCTGTGTCATCATTTGGCATATAAATGGAGAAAATTCACAGTAGCATTCAAGTATAAGAGAGCACACTTTTGTTCCAATTTCATAGAATACCATTACCTTCTTTTGCACTTAAAGAAAATTCTGGTTCAGATAAAAAGGTTGACCTCCTTGGGCTGTGTACCCCAGAAATATTTGCCACATTGAACTTGCTTTGGGCATTAAGAGTACGTCCCAAAGAGTCTCCATAATTCTGTGTACATGGGACATTGTAGGGACTGTTTGTAAAGAGTGTACCCAGGAATGACAGACCCACTTATCCTGAGCATCTTCTCTGTTCCCAGACATCCTCTATTGTCTTATGAGACTTCATGAATAAAGCAAAAGTTCAAAGGAAAAAAAATCAAGAATTTCAAAACACTGGCTGAAGATCATTAAACAAATGTGTTTTGTGATTTCTTCTTCTCTGACACCATTTGAATCCTTCAAATGCTTGAATATTGTGCACTACAGTAAATAGATGCATGGTTTTTCTTTGCTGTACTTTCCATTTTGTTGGTTCGCTTCTTCTTTTGATTATCCAGTTTTATAAAGTAGGTTTATCATGAGGAGAGAACGAAGTAGTGTAATGTGTGCATTGCTGTCTGTGAATAAACTGAACAACAGAAGTACAGGTACTAACCATGAAAAACTCAAAAATGTGAAATAATTATTCACTGAAAGTGATAGCACCTCTTATATTTACATAGAGATATACGGACGGATGAGATATTAGCAAAGTTCATACATTCTGCATTTACTGATAATTAATGTACTGTGGCAACTGTAATGTGAAAAGTGTTGGATTTAATACATCTTATGGGTATAATTGGCAACTATCTGTTACCACACCTGAAGAGTGCTGAAATGAAAACTTCTCCTTTGTAAATGTGTCAGTGTTCTCAAAATATCCACTGTTAAATTCTTTTCCCAAGTTTCATGTCTCCTGAACATAAATCTTTTTAAATGAAATTATATTACCTAGAAAGACAACAATATTTGGTTTTTGTTTTAAGATTGTATATAAATTTGTTTATTGTTTTATGACTAATGAGCATTAGGTACAATTTTTTAAGATTTTTTTTTTGGCAGATAGGCAAGAGCAAGGATATACAAATAATTTCTTAGAGTATTTAATAGGAATATTTATTCATAGGTGGATGTTCTATCTTGATAAAATGAGCATCAATGAAAATGAACAGATAAACTCATCAATAAACAAAAAAAATATTCTGTAAATTTAGACAGATATTTAGCAACATTGATGGAACTGGAGGGGATTATTTTAAATGAAGTAAGTTAGAAGAAGAAAAACATACTTTTTTTTTTTACTCAATTTGAGGCTTTACTCGAATTGTCCAAGACTCCATTCTCTGGTTTCTCAGACTTCCAAAGATAGACGAGCAATACCAGGCATTAAGAGGTCTAAAAGTCTCTTCTGGATGATAGAAGCAACTTCCTAAGAAGAAATTAGGTAGCAAAGAAGGCTTAAAATGTGGAGGGTAGGGATTAAAATTGAGAAATAATTTAACTCTTTATAAACTCACTTGTCTTATAGAAGGGATAAACAGTGATATATTGGGAAACAATTTTTTTTCCTTTGAAAATTGTGGGCAAATATAATTACTCTATACAGAAATATCTTTCATTCACTCTCCTCCCCATACTAAAAAAGTGACCAATTCCAACATAAAGATTTTAGGGGTACATAACTCTTTTTTTTATCATGTGCAAATTTTCCCCCTTACAGACAACCCTGTACTTATGCTTCAGCAGTCATGGCAAATACATTGGTAACAAATAAGAATAAAAGAAGTGAACAGAGCTTTCAAATTTGGTTAAATGAGAACATGATTGTTGTGCTATAAAAGTGGTAAGGCGTTTTTTTATGAAATTTGTGCTTGAAATAACTAAATGATTGGGTGAAGATATGAGAAATTAAAATGAGTTGCATTTTATCATTTCCAACAGAATTTATGATCCTCAAATATTTGTTATTCAAATAATGTCTGGTAATTCAACTGAAAAGTTAACTAATTTCTGAGCTTCAAAAATAATTTAGGCAGAAATAATGAGTTTGAACTTGAACAAAAAACTACTACCATGTCACTGACTTTCTCAAAGTTACAAACTGCCTTTCCTTTCCCCACCCCACCCCACCCATTTTTAAACAGTTTTAGAATGTTTTAGTGAGACTATATTGTATATTGTCACAGGGCTGTTAGGTTCTTTCTTTAGTATGAAGAAATGAGCAATGGAATCTGTAGGAGATTAAAAAGTATAATGAAGGTAAGGGAAGACCTAGAAATGTACGAAAAGGTAACATCATATTGTGGGGGAAAATTATCATTATAAATTCACAAAGAAAATGAAAATTAGGAAATGAAGAGACTCATTAGAGAACCAAGGAAAATCCAGATAAGGTTAGTATTTCCCCTCTCTCTCTCTCTAGGACAAGTGGAGATCATAAAACAGGGATAGAAAAGTCCTAGACTTTGATAAAGCAATGACCCAAAATGAGAAGTCGTGCCCACATTTGGTGGCTGTAAACCGGGAATTGTCTTTCACCTTCTTCTATCAGTGAAAATTATTGACCCTCTCCTCTTCCATGATGATACCTTAGTATGCTGATCACAATTTATAAACACAGACTCATTGTCAGAAATATATAAGATATAAATAGTGAACACCAAGAGGACAGTGGTATAGTTAAAAGAAAATTTTCAGATATAGTGTGATGTGTGAGATGTCAGTGATAGATGTATAAACTCCATAACAACCCAATGGGATGAGGACCTCTTTACCTCTTTCATAAAGGGTGGTGAATCTGTCTTTGCCATACGTGACCACTTTTTAAAATCATACCCAATAATTAAAGGATAATAAAACTGGAAATATAATTCAATCTCAATGCATGTCTGTTCTAAGTTAATTTGTAATATACTAGAAATTTGAAAAATTGTAAGTAGTCATTCAAAATCTACTCTGAAAGCCAGAGAGGTATTTCCTATGTAAAGAACTTAAAGTAAATAAAAAGGGAATGTATATTTCATGTTTCCTAGGAGGAAATAAACATAGTTCTTCCTCACTGGTTTTAAAATCAAAAAGACTAAAAAATTGCATAATATTTTAGGAAAGAATTATGTTTTTCTCATACTTTGTGGTGGCAGCAGTGGTCAAAGAGCTGGATGTAGAAGTTCTTGGTATGCCCTTAACCATCAGACACCACAAAATTTGTCTCTTTGCTTTTGAAATGATCTTAAAGGAAGGGCAAAAACTGCTTTCAACATGTATTTCATTTTAAACTTTATAAAGTACATTTTTATATGGTCTTTTTTTTTTCATCTTCACTTTTCCATTGCAATTCATGCTTATGATGTACATAAGAAGAGTTTTTACCTATTAATCTACTTGAAATAAAGGAAGAAACAGTATGAATCAGGTTAAAGGTTTTTTCCCAAATCATAAACCAGAGAAATAAAGGCTTCTTAATATCTAGGTGGTCCATACCCTTCTCCAGTATGGTTGTTCTTGTTTCCTTATCTTATTTCCTATATGATTTTCTTTGAGTATCCCTTTGATTTTTTTCAAGGGAGGAGTATATCTTCAAATTAAATCATAAAGAAAAAATCTCAGAGATATTTTTCAACATATTAGTTACAATTGAATGCACTGTAAAAACCTCTATATCACTACTAAATACTTGTGTTGCAGAGGGAGGGAACTGTAGCAATTATTAAAGATAACATATGGCAGGTGCCTTACAGTGCCTGGGTAATGACAAAAACATATGACTTCAGCTCATTATAAGTATTTCCTAGAATCCTCTTAATTACCTTCATAATTAAAATCTACCAACTTTTGTTAAAATGCCAGTTAAGTTATTACAATGGAGTTATACATATTGTTCATGATCAAATTTCCATAAAAATACATATTCCAAGGATGCTAAAGTCTCTCTCTTTCTCCATATATATTTATTTATAGTTTATATATGTATATAGATATATGTATTTGTAGTTTATATATGTATACAGATATATATTTATAGTTTATATATGTATATAGATATATAGGTATGTATCTTATCTCTATCTATATCTACATATATGTATCTGTCTCTGTATATGCATAAATTTAACAAACATAGGCATACAGACAGATATGTATAAATATATGTATATAGATATATTACAGATATGAGTATATGTGTTTATATATACACACACACACACAGATAAAGAAATTTTAGATCTTAAATCCAATCTCACAATTTTTCTTGTCTCATTTATATTTTCTACACATTGCCTTTAAGTATTTTCTGATGAGTAATACATACTGTGTATGTTTATAATATGCTGGAATAGGGTAAAGTTAATATTAAGAAAATTTATTAACACAGATCAACAAGACCGCGGCATTCTACATCAAATACTGTGCCACAGTGATTAAAAGTAATGAGTTCTGGGTTAAAATACAAAAGAAAATACAACAAAATATACTGGCATTTCAATTCCTAGATTTCACATATAGAGAAAAATACTTGAGAAACTGGAATTTTTTTACCTTTAAACTTTACATATTGTTAGATATTTTGGATTGTGGGATAGCCTCTAGAAAGGTTGTTTTAACAATATAATTTTAAATTTCTAACAACTTGATCAGTTGAAATTGCTCTCAAGTAAGTGTATAGTTTTTATTTATTTAAACAACCAAAGATCATGAAATCTTTGAAAAACTATGAAGAGCTAGAAATAATTTTAAGAAAAGAATAGTATTGCAAGTATTTTTTTTATAAATTTGGCACAATTTGAGTAATAGTTCTCATAAATTATAGCTCAAAATGGACCAGATAAATGTAATGTTTTAAAATGTATTACACAATATAATTTCTTAAAATAATTTAATTTTACTATTTTAAGCACTCAGATTGTAGCAATTATTGTTCAGACTGGAGTATTTTTAACAAAAAATGGAATTAGTATTCATCACTGGAATTAGTGAATTCTAGAAAATTGCCTTAATTGCCATCAGTATATCTAAAAACTGGGGTCAAGAAGCCACTGTCACAACTGGGGTTCATTATCAACAAAACAGTGACCAGACACTGGAAGGCAGAGTTCAACAACTGATAGTTTAGAAAATTCTTGATATAATTGGAGTTTTATTAGACACTGAGCAATAAATCTTGTTTAGTAACATTTATCCATGATTTAAAGATTTTATTTGAAAGCATAAATGTGAACAAAAATTTCAGTCATAGTAGGAACACAAAATATCTAAAACAGAAGGAATTTAATGAAGGCAATATGTTTTTTGAGAAGCCAAAGGTAAATAGTGATTCCCTTCCAAACTCCCAAGTCTAAGGAGAGGATACCCACTATTATTCCTATTAGAAAGAAAGGTTCTCCTTGGTGGTGCAAGGGATTAAGTCACAGCACTATGAAGCTATCCATAGCCACTGTAGCATAAATTTGATTCCTGGTCAGGGAGGTAATCCACATGGCACAGCAGACCTCTCCTCTCTTGCCCACTGCCCCCCTAAGCAGGGTATTTCCATAGACCTGCCTGTTTTGCTCTCTACTCTGTCTCTGGTGAATACTCTCATCCCCCTACACATACACACCTCTGACCTGTACCCTAGTTCTTGTATGCATAAATAAACAAATCTTAAAAAAAAAAAGAAAGAAAGAAGAGGGCCTCCCTGGTGATGCAGTGGGTTAAGCAATGCACTATGAAGTAAACCATAGCCACTGCAGCAGGAGTTCAGTCCCTGCCGCTGGCCAGGGGAGTGACCCACATGGCACAGCAGACCTCTCCTGCTGCGCCCACTGCTCCCCTCAGCAGTGTATTTCAGGCCATCTGCCTGTTCTTCTCCCTACTCTGTCTCTGGTGAATCCTTTCACCTCCCGCACCTCTGGCCTGTACCCCAGTTCTTGTATACATAAATAAATAAATCTTAAAAAAAAAGAGGAAATATCACCATAGATTCAGAGGTTACCCATTAGAAATATGAACCATGATGGACTTCCATTTTGGAATATGGATTTGTATTAGCTGCTACAAATATAACCTGAAAGAAAGAGGGGAAAATGATCTGGCTCTTCTTTCCTCCTGCCATTGAACAATCCAACTTTTGGCTTCTATTGACTAGATATATGAGGAAGCCAACTGACATCTAGCTTTGAAATGTCTGCCAATTTGATTGGCAGAACTCAATTCTTATTATGAAACTAGATGAAAAAGGAGTCGGGATGTGGTTTCCAACTTTCCAGTCTGTTGTTTACAGAAGGTCTACTCGATGACTAAAAGATGCTTAGTGCCAGTTCATCATACCCAACAAATTCCATCTGTTCACCTATCCATAAGTTTCCAGATAATAATATACATTCAACTAACATGAGCAAATATATGTCTTAAAAGTGAAAAAGTTATCAACTTCTTCCAAAATGGAAGACCAGCTAGTCATTACATTTCTTGGTGAGTTTATTTCTTCTTCCAATTAATGACAATCTCTTTTGATTATCAACAATCCCAAACAATCCCAATCCAAATCCCAATCTTTTTTGACTATCAGCAATCCCAAATTATAAAGCAAACACCAACATAATTCTTATAAAAAAGTCCCAGCAGAACAGAGGAGAACATGAAATTGGCATAAATGCAAATATGTCTGAAAATATAGACAGCTGTCACAAAAATCATTGCTGATATTTGTAATTTCTCTATCATCCTCATCACATTCTCTATGTCCCAATTGACATTTCAGCTGTAATAGTTAACTGTCATCTACTTAATGATCATTTTTCTCTACCTGAATACTGAGAACATAATATACCAAAACAGGTTTCTAGTTTGTTTGAGGGGTGTGTGTGTGTTTTAAAGGTCTCTAAATTCAAAACATATTTTGAGAAGCTCTGCCTTACAAGTGGTTTGATAGTTATTTTTTAAATCACTCTTCTAATTTTAGTGTTTCTAAGTGTCTAAACATCTGTCCACATTGAACTGCACAAGCATCAGTGTCTTTAGATTTAAAGACACTGCATCAATGTCTTTAAATATCTAAGTGTCTAGATATACCACTTGAATCTCCTTCTAGTAGAAAGTTTTCATTTGTCTTGAACAAAGATGAAATGATATCATAACCCACTCCTGGTAGATGGTTCAATAGGAACTTCCACTTTAAAATAAATATTAAACAGATACAGTCATCTTTTTTCTTTAATATGATATTTGTGATTTGCTTAATTTATCCAAGATTGATATGAAAGTTGCTAGTTTGTGTCAATGAATTAATTTACTCTAGTGATAATTTCATGTTATCCAATAACTTAACTTTATCACTGGAGGTTTAATTAGTAGTAATATAATAGTATTAATATTACCATCAGTCACATAATTAATTAGTATCTCTTAATAGAAATATAGTTCCCCGTTCACATAATTCAAACCTTATGCTTTTATAAAAAGCATGCACATATGTTTATGTTATAGAAGGAAAGATTCCAAAATAGAATTACCATGGTACAGGTCTTTTTTAAAAATAGAGTTGTCAGCCATTAAGGAGGTGCAGTTTTCAAATATCCACAGGAAGGAAGAAAAGAATTCTAAAAAAATGTATCTATAAAGAAAAAACACGAACAACCTGGAAAAACCAGTTCAAAGTTGACAATGAACCAAATTCTGACTAATTATGTAACTGGTGTCCCTTGCAGTTTTTTTCTCTGTATAAATCCTAACTTTTCCCCAGACTCCCGAAGCCCATTCTAAGAGCATCTTGAATTGTGTTTCTGTATTACAGTCCTTGAGACTGAACTTTTTTCTGACTATGCAGTTCTGATTCATTATTTTTGACATTACATAGTATAACAAGTGGGATCCAGAACAACTGCCCCTGACAAAGGTACCACCTTTACAAGAGGAAAGGTAACTGCATGAGCCCATTTCATTCTGTTTCCCTGCCCCCCAGGTTTGACCTACATGCTAAGTACTCCTAGGCCAGGACTTCCCACCTTGGTTGAGGTTCAGACTTTATGTCAGAGATCTTTGTGTTGCCAAGGCATTATTTTTGCCCATCTTGTGCTCTGGTAAGTTCTATAAGGGATTTAAATCCCTTTGGTCCACAGTTAGTGAGTACTCTTCCAAATATAGGAGCAATACAAAATCTTTTCCTCTAAGTTGTTCTACATAGTATTCAAAAATTCTGATCAGAACTATTCCATTAGACTGCAAACATAGGAAGAAGTAAGAAGGGCATTTGTAATAATTTTCAGTGATGACTTGGGCAGCCTTCTTCTAGTTTTGGTACAAAAGCACCCACATTGATAGGGCAATCTGAATACCTGTGGACACATCAGTTGTTCTTTTATAATCTAGTGAATTTCATGTTGTAGTTGATTCATATCAAAATATATAGAAATGAAAACCATCAGGTCTGTGTTTATATTTCTGTATGTTTCCCCATTCATGTATGTGCATTGGGTTGTTCTACTTATAAATTGTTTTACCCAAATTAGTTTGTAAAATGGGTTTATTTCATTTGTTATTTCTAACACTCAAAAATATTAGAAAATAACCCAAGTGCTTTTAAGTTAACATAATACAGGATAATATTTGGTAAATGAAAGTGAACTTAAATTTCTTGGGTTAATGTAAAATAGGTATCTTTATAAAGTTATCAGCATAACTATCAGAGTTTTATCTTACTTGAGTTCATTAGTCAAATAAGCTTACGTTATATAATAAAAAACAGTTAAGGTAATGACTGATTTTATCTAATATTTCATAGATTTATGGTTAATCTAAATATAATGAATGGACTAAAGGATTTAAATAGAAAAAATGGGAAAAGAATGTCTAAGTGAACATTCTAGCAATATCTTATCAGTATCTCTAAGATGTGTGGTACCTTGAAATTTTAGAGCTTTACTAAATTAAATAAAATAATGGAAATTGATTAAATATATAAATTACTTATAAATAATATAAATGCTAATTATTAATTAATGAGCATATTTTACTTACATTTGATTTATTATTTTAAAAACTTAAGATATTAGGGTCTACTATTAAAGACATTTTGTGCTATATTGGTAAATTTACTGAGAAGAATATACTTCTAATAATTATAAAATATATGTTTCAGTCTTCCAATCTACACATTCTCAGTATAACAGAAAACCAACATCATTTATTTTCTTTAGAAATTAAGGTTTTAAAAATTAAGAATTCTAATTAATGTACTTAATTAAATCTAACAAAAATAAGGGAATATATGTGTGTACAAAAAGTATTAAGATGTATTTTCAATAAAAGAATATAATAAGTAATGGAAATGTATTTTTATTAAGGGTGAGAAAATATTTATGAAAAGTAATAGAAAGAAAATAGAATATTTTCTGATTAAAAGAGGACATAAAGGACATAGTGTTTTTTTCTTTTTTTTGTTAAAGAAGAATAAAAGTACTTTTTGTCTTCATGTAAAATGATTGTTCTTAGATAAAAAATAGGACAAGTGGTGCATTAATATAGAAATGACAGAAGGTTTATAAAAAGGGAATCTTGAGAAAGAAATCTTATATGTAGTCAAACTGACCATATTCTAAGATTAGAATAGATATCTTTATTTTTCTCTTAGTTCAGAGAACAAAGTTTTCTCATACTCTAATCTACTCCCAATAAGAGATTATCAAAGATTTTTCTTTGCCTTTAAACAGTCTATCAAAAAAGCAAAATTTCGCATCCAATATAATCTTTAGCCTGAGATCTTAATAAGTAATCCTTGTCTTGTCAATGTCAAGAATTTTTATTTAGAAATAAGTGAAACTTCTCTATATACCTTTGAAATATTTAGTTGCTATTTTGGTTAAATGTATATTTAAGTATCGTTTCATAATAATTTGTAATCTTATTTAAATATTTTAAACATTTAAGATTTTTCAAAGTTTTCCTAAAAATAAATTCTACAGGAAGTTTTCACTGTGAGGTGTTTTTACAGAGGATCCCTGGAACAGTATCTCATAAAAACTTTTAACTTCCATTTAAAAGGAGAATGGTAGACATTCTACAATTATTTGGTTTGTTGAATTACATGCCAAGTATTGTCTAAGTTGTATCCTAAATCTCCTTAAAGAGTACTTATATAAACATGTAATATTAATATAGTTTAGAAATTATATCAAATTTCCTTAAAGTCTGATGCCATGAAATTAAGCAAATATGCTTTTTAACTGTGATGTAGTGAGATCTTATATGTTTATTTTGAAGTTTTGCCATTTACAAAGGTTATTATTTACTCTAATACTTTTACTGATACATTTCTTGTTCAGAGAGATTCACAGAAAAGACTTTGACAAATACTCTAGAATAGAGATCTGTCAGAAAAGTAAATTGGATAAAAATTTACAAAGCATATAGAAAAATGGGTTTAATCTGAACAAGCCTTAATTAATCCTACTGAATAAACTGATAAGAATAATCATAAATCTTATTTATAACATTGGTAAAATTGATGTACTTTATCTACTTTAATTTAGGAATTCATATGTAAATTTAATTTATGAGCCTCATTACATCAAATGTTATAAAATATAGTGGAAGGAAGATCAAAATGGTATAAAATATAACTTTAAGGCATGAAGTTGTCTCTTGGATTGAAAAAAAAACAAGGTAATGGAAATAACTTTCCATTTTTATCTCAGCAGACTTGAGAGCATTTCTATATAAATCTTTATATTTTTATTTTAATATGAAAATTTTTATATCTTCTATGCTATGTTTTATGTTGCTATTGAACATACAGAATATCAGTAAAATCACTCACTCTAAAGTCTATTTAACAGGAATAAAATGTCAGTGGCAATGTAAAATGGTATAGTGCTATGCAATGGATACTCATTTTCCCCAAAATGTCATATTTGGAGGTGAGGTTATTGACAGATGTGTAGTTGATGAACATATAACCCTTGTGAATGGGATGCATAATGAATGTCCTTATACAAGAAAAGCCAAATGCCATCTTGTTCCTTCAGTCATGTGGAGACACCATGAAAAAAGGCCAAGACCATTTGTGAAGCAGGAAGCAGGTGCTCTGCAGGCACCAAATCTGCCAGCACAGGGCATCTGGACTTCTCAGCTTGCAGAATTGTGTCATAAATGTTTGTTGCTTAACTTATCCAGACTAGGATATTTTATTAGAATATCCCAAAGAGACAAATAGGTAGCCTCTGTGGAAAAGAGTATGGTGTCAAAAATTAAACCCATCATTACTATATGATCCAGCATCTGTACTTCTGGGTACAGATACAAAATAATTGAAAGCAGAGACCTGACAAGTATTTATTTAAACAGCCATGTTCTAGCAATGTTATTCACAATTGATACAGGATAGAAACAACGTGAGAGATTTGTTCACTTTGATGTATGATAAAGAATTATTCAGCCTCAAAAATTAAGGACATTCTGACATGTGCCATATGGATGAACCATAGAGACATTATGTTAAATGGAATAAGCCAGTCACAGAAAAATAGATATTATATATTTTTACTTATATGAGTAAACTAACTAGTGCGGTTAAATCCATGGTAACAAAAAGTAAAATGGAAGTTTGTATTGAAGGGTGGTGTAAATAAGGAATTGTTATTTAATTGTTATTTAATAGATTGGTAAGGTCATAGAGTCTTCTTATGTAATAGCTTTAGATAGCTCCTTTAGTATAGAGTTGAATAAAGGTGGCAGGATAGAAATCCATTTCTTGTTCTTGGTTTTTGCAAGAAACATTCAGTCTTTTTTGTTATTAAACATCATCTTAGCTGTGGATGCACTCTCAGCCTAAGAGCCTTTCTTTCTGTTTCCAACTGTTGAGTACTTTTGTCATGAAAGTGTGTCAATTTTATCAAATACTCTCAAGTTTACTGAGATGATCATATGGTTTTCTCATGTATTTTATCAATATGCAGCATTGCAGTGATTTTTTTTGATCTTAAATCAACCTTACATACCTGGGATATATTCCACTCTATCATGGTGTGTAATATTTTTTCTACATGGCTAGATTCAGTTTTATTTCATAGAGCATGTCATTTATATACATAGGGATACTGTTGTGTGGTTTTCTTCTGGTTTTGGAAGGAATCATAGGGAGAGTGTTTTGATAAGATGGGTTTGGATATGTCTTCTATTATAAGAAGAATTTCTGAAAGATTGATTAAGTATATTTTAAGTGTTTTTTAATATAATTGAATCTTTTTGCTTGTTATAGCTCTTCATATCAGCTAGGGATAGAGGTGATTAGCCCCAAGGTAAAGCATTACCTGTTTGCTATCTTAATGAAGTTCATGAATTTTCTTAGGTACCTACTTTAAATTTTGTTCTGTGACTTCAGTTAATTGCAAAATTTCTAAAATGGTGATTTTATTTATTTAACTATTTTCATTTTATAGAGATGTTACACATTTCTTCACCATGTCATTCCAAAAGTTTATTTATGACAGGTGAAAGTTGTTTCTATCCTGTGACTTTTGTGAAAATGGAAAACATTAAGCCAGTAATATTTTATTGAATAATCTTTATAATGTGAAGTTATATTTAAAATATCAACAAAAAGACAATCAGATAATAAATAGAAAGACATGATGTATAATACCTTATTCTTATCACAATTTAATTCTTGCAAAGAGAGAGAACAATTAGGTAAAAATTGTGGTTGAGATAATGAAATCTTTGTTATAACACATTAGAGGAGTCAAAAATATTTGGCTATTTGAATTGTTCCATTAAATATCTAAAGTTACCATGTGACTTTTTACAGGTAAACACTTCAAGTTACCTGAAAGCTGAGGACACCAGTTTTTTAATGCAGATGATTAATTAATGCAGCTTTTGATTCCAAGTTTAATAATTTATTTGCCTATCAATGCCACTATAAAATCCCAGAAGCTCTTTACAAAATTTGCAATAAGATAAAGTTAGCAGGTGCTATTAAGAGAATGTGCAAGTTTGCTTAACAAAATGCCAGAAGTTGATTGTAGACCAACTGGGGAAGACCTATGAGATTCTTCCAGTGCACACAAAAGGAATGAGTTCATAATTAAATTACATTTAATCACAGATGGTTATTTTATAGCAGGTGTGCAACTTTGAAAGTGTAGCTCTGGATTATTTTTGTTCCAACAAGGTGTTCAGTCCCTGCTGGTTATCTGGCAATATTTTATGGTGATAAAAATGTTTATTTTATCATTGAAAATATTTCATTTCTCTCAAAAATATATATTATTTCATGAAAATTTTCATATAAACTCTGTGAACCTGTCCACTACTTTTGATAGTTTAAAAATAACAGAGAATATATTAATATCATTTACCATATTCATAAACTCTTGATTCAGAAATAGTCATTCAGATTAACAAGATTATAGGAAATAGAAACCAAATTTTAAGAATTCCAAATTGACCAATTTTAGAATAATTTAATAACTCATATAATCAAAAGTACTTTCAGTGACAAACCATAAGCCATTATTGCTACGTTTCACATTCAAACAGTTAAAAAAAGAACAATAGCATGACATTGAATTCTTGGTGTTTTGACTATTACAATGTATGAAGAAAAGTAACATAATAGATGATTTTTTTCTATCTTTGATTAACAATCACATTGTGCAAATAATAAGCTTGCTCTGCAAAACAGCTTCCTTTTTAGAATATCATGACTATAAAACTCAATAGAATAGGAAGCATTTATTCCAGGTCTAATTTTTAAATATCTAATAAGTACAAGATGCTTGGTTAAATGCCAGTTATATAGTCAGTCCTTTCACTTCTGTGATTTCCTTGTGGACATTAATATTTCACATTTTTATTGGTGCTACTCATTGCCCGTTACTTTCATCTGTCTCTCTCTGCCTCTCATAACCCTTAGATTGGAGAGAGGAGTAGAGTACTCTTATTCCTAATTGATTTGGCATTGCTTTCTGGCAATATTAGTTTCAATCTGTTATGTACACAATGATCCAAAAAGGTATTTCTCCTACAGTAGGGAAAGGAAACACATATACTAAATAAACACACACATTAAAATAAAAATGTCATTTATAGCATCTCATTGTGGGACAAGGATCTTCTTTTTGGAAGAAAAATAAAATACTCTTTCTAGTAAGAAAATAGATGAAATGATGAAGGCTTGTTGTTTCAGGTCTAGCTTTAGTTTTAGATCTAATAACACCATCACTGCCTATGGGACTTGAATCAAATCAAGAGAGACCAAATAAACATGTTTATGACCAAAACAAGTATTCAAGCACTTAAGAGAGAAATAAAAAGATTCTTCAAATTGATAAAAGATATTTCAAATCAAGGCTTGAGTAAGAAAACAGTTTAATACGTAGGGTTTGACCTCTGGCCTCCCTTTCTGAAGAGGACAATTTTTGTACTGGATAAATTGAATAAAAAACACTTCCTTTACTCTTTGGCTTCTGCACCTGTTATTCATTCTTCGTGGAGTAAGTTCTCCTTAATTCCACCTATACCTTGTATGTCTATTCCCTAATTTCCGTACCCACCCCCAACTAAGGAATGTAATATCTCTAATGCCTACGTTATGTCTATTACAAATTAACCAGGATGAATGCTCAGCTGGCAGCTACACAAGATTCAGCTACATGATTTCCCTATGTTATTTTTCAAAAACACTCAATATTTGTACCCATTACACTTTGTTCTACCTTGGTCTTTTTTTTTTTCCCAATCAACTTTGTGTTCTGATTTAGACAGTTATGTCATATCCTTAGTACTGAGATTAGGCTGGTATGAATAACTTTTTAAAAAGTTTTAACATGTTATGCAAAGTAGCAACTATCTAAGACTGAAGATTTCTTATGAAGAAGATCTCAATTGTTTCTTACCCCTAACTATAGAAGAGGAATACAAAGAAAAATGCATTAATAATTGTGAATTTGAAAAACTTTGAAAAACTTGAGACCTTTAGTAAATTTCTGATAATAGTAGCTATAACCATTACTATCAGTATAGAAGATGTGATTTTTTTTTTTTTTAAATCAGAGAAAACTATGAGTATTGCTCTGTGGACTCTGGCTGGTATAGATAGGGAAATAAAAATATTGTTGACATACACATTCAAATTGGATCCAAAGATGGAAAAAAGAGCTTAGCTAAGTCATACCTAATGGTTACTTTATTGCCTATGGCACTACAAAAGCTATTTAGGAAGGACTATTATCACTTTTACTATAAATCCATCTACTAGAATTCTCAGTCTGATGTGTATATTTTACAGTACATTGTTTTTTATTTGTTTGTTTTAACTGGTGAAAAGAACTTACGGCTTTTAAGAGATTCAGTGCACAAAAGTAGTCACCATACCTGAGTGAATTCCATGCCTCAAATAAGTATGTAAAAGCAAGTAGATGTAATGAGATCTAACATCACCAAATATTTTACTTTATTTCTGGATATTAAAAAGAAAACAAATCCTGCTCCAGTGTAGCCTCTCTAAAATAGGGACCTATGGGAACAGGAAGGCAATGGTCAGATAGCTCCACTTTTGAATTTTTGTGTTCATACTCAGTTTGGGGATCCCCCCATTAACATCCCCTATATCTTTTTTGACCCTTTGTTTTTTCCCCATCTTTGTCAACCTCAAAATATATCACACATTTATTAATGATCACAAGTTCTTCAAACTCATAGAAAAGTCTACTCTCCAAAAATATGCTTACATATTGAATCTGCTTTCCTATTAGCTTATGAAAATATCAGTATTATTCAGTTGCAAGTGACACAATCTCAGCTGTTTTGTTAAAACAGTGTAAAGCAAAGTGACTTCACTGAATTGCATAACTGGGAAATCCAAGGAGGAAAGATGAGTTCCAGACCAGCTACACATCGAGAAAAATAAGTGTCCTCAACCAAGTCATTTGAGCTATAACTCCATCTCTAACCTTTACCCTCTATGTCCTTAGGAAAGCTTTTCCTATGTGGTAGGAAATACACCCACAGGTGCTAGGCTTAGCCAACCTTGCAGCTACTGGTTACAGGGCAAAGGTAGCACATAATTCTTAATAACTGGCAGATTTCCCAAACAGAGTTGTGAGTTTTCTTTCTTAGATCACATTCCCATTGCTGGAGGAAAAATAAATAAATAGATAAATATTTGGTTTTAGAGGGATAGAAATTTAATTTAATCAATAATTGTAAGTTTTAGGTCTACTCATCTACTCATGTGGAAGGTGAAGGAAGTTATCTGTTTGAGGCAGTGTCCACTATCAATCAGAAATACTTCATTTTCTGTTATCCTTTATGAATATTTTCCAGTTCTTTTCCTTGATAGCATGGCACCATTTCCAGGTTTATAATTCTTTGTTTCTTTTCTGATTTATTAACTCAGTACAATCTTGAAAATGACAGCTTTCCTATTTGTGTTCAACATTCTACCTGGTGCCTGCAGAATGCATAAAAATTCTTAATAAATAAGTAATATTAGAAAGTGGATTATAGTTTGAGTGATGTTTCTTAACATAAGGGGAAAAAAAAAACATTATATGTGGGAAGGTTTTTTGTTTTAGGACCTTGTAGCACATACTCCGAAATCCTTTCTACACGTCTTATATAAGAATCTCCATCTTGGAACTTTTTAAAACACCCACCTTCCACCTTCATCCACTACTTTTAATGCGTGCATAGTTATGCTAACATGCTTACTTTTAGTTACTGAAACATTGCTCTACATTGGCTATATTAACATGATTTTAGACGAACAACATCATTCAAGGTAATAAGGAAAATTTCACATTCTTCTATAGCTATTTCAGGAGGACAGTTACAAAGATAACTCTCTAGAGTTATAGTAAAGAACTGTAGTCCTTTCAATTCATTACATTCTGACAGTTAATAGTGACTATGTATTCTTTTGTATGCATGGAAAATCAAAGGTGCCCTGTTGAAGTCTAAATCCAATAGGTAGATTTTAAAAGTGTTTCTATGGGTCCTCCAAGTTGCTCCCAGTTCCATTCTTAGCATATTCCATAGAGTGACCATATCATTTATTTTCAGAACCAGGATGTATTTAAGAATGGAGAGGCATTATTATGCTGTGGTAATTACTGGATTTATCTTTTTGTTAGTCCATGATTTTCTTTCTTTTTTTTAGATTTTATTTATGTATGTATACAGAAGTTGGTGTAAAGGCCAGAGGTGTGTGTGGGTGGGGGCGGAGAGGATTCAACAGAGACGGAGTGGGGAACAGAATAGGCAGAGAGACTGAAATACACTGCTGAGGGGAGCAGTGGGCCAGGCAGGAGAGGTCTGTTGCACCATGTGGGTCCCTTCCTGGCCTGCCCGGGGATCAAAATTGCACTGCAGTGCCTGCAGAGCCCACAGTGTGACTCTCAACCCTTTGAGCCACCAGGGAGGCCTAGTCTCTAATTTTCTAATATACAAAAGTGACACCATTAAAAATTCAAGAGATATTTAGGGTGGTCCAAAGTTCTATCGGTATTAAATATCAGAGAATCTGTGTTCTTGGAGGGACAAGGAAAGGAGGGATAGGATGTTATTTCAAGATACTTTATTGCCAAGACAGAAGAAAAAGAAAATTAAAATCTTTTGAAAAGTCTGTCAGTATCTAGTGAATCCATAATATTTATGTCAGATTCCTAGGAGAAAAAAGGAGCAGTGATTGGGGAGCAAGACAGCAAAAAAAAATAGATTTTGAGTGAACTGTGTAAAAATCAGTCTTCCTTAAAACTAACAATAGTGTTCTATAATGTCAGGTTTCAGAGTAAATGCTCTTACTCATGACCCCCGTATTTAACTAATGCCAGGCCTACACATTGCTTGAATGTAATTCAACATGTTTAAATCTTTTAATTTTTCTGTATATAGTTAGGTATTATGTACAAAATTATTATTTTTATAATATCTACCAAAAGGCTTTTATATAAATGTCTGCTATAATTAACAGTTTATGGCCCTGGAAATGACCGTAGAAAAATATCTAATAGTTATAAACTACTACTTTATTTTATAGATGTTTGGGATTTTTTTCTATAACAAAATAAAATTACCAATATTTTAGTGTTGCTTTTTAATGTGCTTTAAGGTGGAATTACACTAAGACAAACATTTGCAAACATAAGACCATGAGCAAAGCACTTAGCACTGTGGTTGGTCCATAGAGAGTATTAATTAAATGTTAACTGTAATTAATTTCATTTTCATTACCTGCTACTTCCTAAATTTAACAACAAAATATCCAAATTAACCAGAATAAAATAAATGTTGCTTTCATTTATTCTATCCAGTAAAACATTTATCTTATCCAAATATTTTTTTTTTATTTTAAAGTGAATATGAAGTACAATGTATTTTAAAATGAGGTATAAAACAAATGTTATTAACTATATACAATTCTATATGTTTCTATGGTAAAGTTATTTGCTTTACTGGCTTTTTAATCAGTCTGCCTTTTGATTTAAGTATCAGAATTCAAACTATAAAAATCTGATTGCCACTATAACTACACGTTTTTATTTTTCCCTTTATGTCTCTTTATAGTTCAACAAAATACACATATGCCTATGAAATTAATGAAACACAAAATTTTGTGATGTGAAGCTAATGCCCTGAGATACCAATATTAAGAAAAATATTTTTAGAAGGCATTTTAGGAATTTGGGTGTTTTCTAGCTCTAACATAGTGGCATATTCATGGGGTTATCAATAAGCAGAGCTGATGTGTTCATATGTAGGTCCTCCAATATCTTAATTAAGCTATAGCATAAGTGACAAAAGTACCAAAATGAAATTATATCCATACACTTTCTCACGGAATACATGTCTAAGAAATTGATGGGCAATGTTATCCTCATGTTTATGAGAGAGCTGAAAAATCAATTTTTTAAAAATGGCAGGTATTTAACTGAACTGAGGTTTCTTAGGTTGGGAGGGAAGCAAAAGAGAAAAAGATCCCCTCCCAAAAAAATACAGGGTAGTGGTGGGGGGGGAATAAACTTCTCTTAATTGTAATATTGATAGTCAATTGCACCTGTAGATTATTTTGAAGAGAAAGACCTGTGACATTAATTAACCAACTGTAGTCCTTGAGTATTTTCACTGTTACTGATTTTTTTTTTTTGCTACTAATAGTTGTACTCTACTTGTTCCTTTATTTTTAACATATTAGCCAATATTCATAATGTGCTGTTTTGCACTTGAACTTTTGATGAACCATAGAAAAGACATATAACTTGTCTATAAAGCAACTCTCTGATGACTCTACACACTCAATTTTTAAATCTTATTAATGAAATTGTCAAATAATTCGTAATTAGTAGGTACAGAAAATGTCATGCTTTCCATGCCTCACCTTGCAAGCATATAAAACCATGGGTTGAAATGAGAGCAGCTTTGTATTTTAAATAATATATGAGAATGGGAGATTAGAATTGATTGATAATTGTTTATTCTGGTAGCAATAATAAATTCATTTTTAAAGATGTAATACAATTTCATTTTTATTTCCCTACGATACTTCAAGATAAATTATCTAAGAAAAATAATGCTCAGTGAACGCTAGTAATAGGCTTAGAAAACTAGAAAAAAAACCTGAAAAATAAAACTTTATATCCAGTTAGCCATCTTTATTTTAGGAGTTAATTTCTATATTTTTCCAGCTTCTTTTTGAGTTACTGAAATCTGTGAGGCTGCATAGAAATCCTCTATATTCAGTTACCATTCTGTTAACATCAATGGAACTTTCTATTTTCCCTTTAGAATGTTAAAATCAAGTATGTTTATGACTTTAAATAAATGAGTCTTCACAGTTTAAAAGACCACAGCAGCTAAGAAAAAGAATAAAAGTGATTTGTTTCCAAATGAATGCTGTTCCTCTGTGCCTAGTCATTTTTTCCTGAATATTTAAAATTCGTGTAAAATCAGAAATAAAACTGGAATCTGGATAACTGCCGAAGCATTGGCCGGCAGTTGTTCATCTCACATAGTAGACACTTGTCAGTTTTAGTCAGATCAGAAGAGCAGATCTACTGACAGCGTGGTTGCTGTGAGGTGGTTTTCATTGCCAAGAGTCATGTTCTGAGGCCCTCCTTCTCAATAGGAAAATGTGTTTCCTGTGTCCTGCTCTGTCACCTTCTGGAACAAACCTCCCAAGTCCTTCCAATCAATTCCCTTTTTAAGTCAGTGTGAATTGCTTTCTGTTTCTTACAATCAATACTTCTGAAGTGATGACTCCACTTGCTCTCAACAGCAACTTTGAATGTTATGACGATGATATTTCTCACTTTAAGGGCCTGATTTGCAGTATCATGAAGAGGCTTAGTGTAATCTGTAATAGATATCTTACAGGCTTCTGGCTAAATGCCCAAGCTGTTAAACACAGGTTTGATGAAGCAGAAGGGAGAGGAGAAAATGGGTCTAGATTGCTAGCCGAAGTATTATTTATCTACTTATTGGGAAGAGTTCATAGTGAGAGTTATGAGATATTCTTACAAACATTGAGCAATCTCTGAGGGTAATATACATTTGACCCCACAGAAGTTGTGCTGCTTTATCACCTAAACTAAATGAGAAAACTACCAAATGTTCCTAAGTAGAGTGTTGCTGAAAATAAGACAACATAATAGTGAGGCTATTAAACTCAATACATATGGGTTTGTTTTTAATTATCTTTACAAATATCTATATTTCTAGATGTTGACAAAATTAATTGCTAAATTGGGGGTATTTAAACTATTTAGAAGAATGGTTGATTTAACCGCAATTTAAAATAGGCTAGCCATTTCAATCTGTCTAGTTTAAAAAAAATAAGAATTAACTTCATCAGGACTACATGTCAGCTCTGGCACACAATAAGGATACAATAATATACATTGCTGAGTGGATTCGAAACAAACTTAAATAATAGCATCCCATTCAGTCTGTCGCCACAAAATATTTTATTTGTCTCATAAATATATATCAAATCTATGCACTAGTCTGATTTACCAAAATTACCTTTTTACAAAGGTGACTGCTAAAATACTTAATTTTTTTTTTAAGTATTTGAAGCAGTGTTGGTTTCTAGCCATATGGAGATTTCAGGAATACAGCATTATATTTAGATATCCATATCTTAATTCTACCAAAATTCTAGATTTCTATTCTCTACCATGCATTTGAACACCTTTACATGATTTACCCAACCCCATCACCTTCCATTTTGTTAATAATTCTGTTCTCAATATCTATGATTGTCTTTGTTATTGTTCTTATTCATTTCTTTTTTTATCTAGCATATGAATTAAATCATACTGTAAAAACCCTCAAGTTCCATCATGTTATTGCAAATGACAAGATTCCACTTTGTTATGACTGAGTAGTATTCCATTATGTACTTGCCATCAAGGTGCATTTAGGTTGTTTCCACATATTGACTATTGAAAATAATGCTGCAAATCAATGCATCTAAGTTTTTAAATTTTTTTTTTTATTCATACAAGAACTGGGGTATAGGCCAGCAGTGGGAGGGGGGTGAGAGGATCCACCAGAGACAGGGTGGGGAACAACAGAACAGGCAAATTGACTGAAATCCACTGCTGAGGGGAGCAGTGAGCAAGGCAAGAGAGGTTTGCTGCACCATGTGGGTCACCACCCTGGCCAGTGGCAAGGATCAAACTCATGATGCAGTGGTTGCACTTTGCTTCACAGTGCGTTGCTTAACTCACTGCACCATCAGGGCAGGCCCTGCATCTAACTTTTTGAATCAGTGTCTATTACTGGGTATTTTCTGAGATTGTAAATGAGATTGCTTTCTTAAAATTTCTGTCTGCTAATTTAATGTTTGTCTATAGGAGTCCAAGATATGTGTGCATATTAATATGCAATCTTCCATTTTACTATATCATTTCTAATAACTTTTTATGTCATCTTGAAAGTTCTCTAGAAATCTTGATAGTTTTTGAAAGTGTTTACCATGCCATGTGTAAATAGTGACAGATTTATTTCTTCCTTTTCAAATTGGACATATTCTATTCCCTCTTATTGTTTATTTGTCCTGTCTAGGACTTCCGATACTATGTTGAGTAATAGTAGTGGTAGTGATATTCTTATTTTTGCTCTGATTTTAAAGGAAACCATTTTAGTTTTTTCTCCATTGAATATAATATTAGCTGTAGAGTTAGCTGTTAATTATAGTTGTCATTATTTTCAGTTACCTTTATGTGCATTTGAGAGTTTTTGTTATAAATTGATGCTAAATATTGTCGGGTTTTTGTTTTTGTTTTCTGCATCCTAGATGATCAAACCTGAGTTCCTCATTGTGTTGATGTGGTACATCACATTAGTTGATTTCCTATGTTGAACCATTCTTGTATCCCTGAAATAAATTCCTCTTGCTCATGATCTTTTTAATTTGTTGTTGGATTTTGTTGAGGAATTTTGCATCTATGTTTATTGAAGATATTCATCTATAGATTTATGTGTATTTATGTAATGTTGTCTGGATGATATCAAGGTAACATGATACTTCTACTTTATATTTGGAAACTTTCACTCATCTTAAAATGTGTGGAATGGTCAGAGAAGAGTAGATAGTAGGTCTTCTTTGAAAGTTTACTAGAATTTAAAGACCCAGACTTATATTGGGGTGGGGAACAACTAGTTGATTGCTATTTCAATTCCTCTATTCATGAGAGGTCTGTTGAGATTTTCTATTTCTACATGAGTAAGTCTTGAAATGTTAGTCTAAGAAAGTCTTCATTTCTTCTCTATCATACGATTTCTTTGCATGCAGTTGTTCACAGTAATTTCATGCGATTATTTTTTTCTGAGATGTCTGTTGTTACTTCTCTATTTGTATTTCTGATTCAGTTAATTGACATTTTCCCTCTTTGCTTTGTGAGACTAAAGTTTTTCAATTTTCTCTATTTTTTCAAAGAAACATCTTTTTTGTTTCGTTGATTGTCTTTTTGACTTCTATTTTGTTCATTTCTACTCTAATTTTTATTGTTCCTTTTATATCATCTTTGATTTGTTTTTTTATTATTTTTCTAGTTTCATAAGTATAAAGCTAAATTATTTATTTGAACTAGTTTTTTGATGTGGAACTATAGCCCCTAAATTCTGGTAGCTTATGTTTTAGTTTTCATATCTTCAGGTATATTTAGTTTCTTCTGATTACTTCTTTAACCCAGTAGTCTCAAAAGTACGATGTGTTATATTTTTCCTATTTTTTGGTTTTTTGTTTTGTTTTTTATTAATATAAAATATTTTTTATTTACATATACTTGCCATCAATTGTAATCCCCATGTATTCCCCATCACCATATCATCAGTGCACCATCACCTCAGTCCCTCGTGCTCCCATCTTCCCTCAACTCTCCCCCTCCCCTCCCCACCAAGTATCCCCAGTCTGTCCTTGTCTCCTCATTTTTGGTTTTTGTGTCTTTATTTTTTCATCTAGTATTTTGCTGCTTTAGATTTCACTTTATTTTTACTTAAATTTTTACAGCAACAACAGAGATTTGTGATAAATATTCCCACTTTTATAGGATAACTTCGTATTTTCCCCAGCTTTTATGGTTTTAGATATTTATATTTTTCAAGGTTCTATAATTCCAGAGTCCTGATCTTGCAACTGCTGAATCAGAGGGTAGAGGATAAACCAAGAGTGGTTTGGTCATTTGTGGAATAAGAGGTTTAGCAGGCTCATGTTTGTGATTGCTCATATATTTCCTCCTTGATTTCCAGACTCCAGGTTCTGCCATCACTGAACTATATGTTCATTTTCCAAGGTCAGTGTCTGTCCCAAGAAATTTGGAGGGGGGAGGGAGAGAAGTTCAATCCAGTGCACTGTCCTTGTTCATTTCTCTGGGAACCCAGTCCACTGGGAGTACCCCAAATTCCTTTACATGCATCTTCGCTCATTTCTCTCACTCAAGCACGTACTTATGTATGTGCTTTCATAGTCCAGCTAGTCCTTCCCAGAGCTACAAGCTAAATAATATCCCACACTTTATACAGCATCCTCTTACCGTGGACCACAACCTCCAAGTGTTCTTGTCCACAGACCAACTCACTTAAGAAAATCAAATCTCCTCTGTGTCTCTCTGGTCTAGTTTTACTAGTGCTGGACGTCCAGAGTGTTCCAACTTTGCTCCAAGCCACAGAACCCTCTTAGTGTAGTGCCAGTCTGGGTTAACTTACAGTTATTTTCTCAGAAGTGAAGCAATTAACCTTTCTGATGCCCACTTGGGTTGGTCTCCCTTTAAATTCCTACTTTATGATTTGTTTGTTCTTAAGGAAAGACACAAGTTGGTTTGGGAATATATGTGCTGGAGTATTGACTCTACCACTGGGTTTAGTCTTATTAGGTAGTTTCTTTCCAAAACAACTCTTTATGTCATAAATAGCATTCTAGAATTCCTTATTCTCCAATATTATTTATCTGAAATTGTCTGTATATATTATTTTCTTGAAGTTTGAATTTCAGTGCTTGAAAATTTTCTTCAATAATTTATGAATACTTATATATCTGTGAAATATTGTGCATTAGAAACAAAATCTAATTAATCATTTAATCTTGTCTTTAGTATATCTTTTGCTTTGTTATCCAAGCATGTTGACTTACTAGAACATAACAGTATCACTTAAGACAACATTCTTTATTCATTCACTTATAATCACTTCCCTTTTTAATATTAACTTACAGGTTAGAAAATAAAATGTCATGTATAATGTTCAGTATCCATAACAGGTAAAGTAAATATGTAACCCATATTAAAATTTTTGATCATGCAGGTAGCAATTGTTTAACAATGAATAATAATACTTCTCTTATAGCATTTTCCCACAAAATAATTAACAGTATATATATACATAATATGTGTATGCAGATAATACACATACATATGCATTCTATGTATGTGTATATATATTCCATATATATTCTGTTAGCATAGATGGTACTGAAATGTCAGTTATTTTACAAATAAGTGAAATAAATTAGTATATATAAACATTTTATGCATTTTCATACGTATGAAAATATAAATCAAGAGGCAACTGAGATATATTAATAGATGAACAGAAAATGTGTAACATAGCTCCACTATCTAAAGCTTCTTATATAACTAACTTGAAATTGCAAAGGTATTCTGAGTGAAATTATGTAAGTGTCTTGAAGAACACTCTCCAAAAACCAATTTTTCAGATGAAGCAGTTTTTTTGAACAGTCTTTCCTTAGATGTGGGATTTCTATGGAAATAATGTTCAGTGTAAAAAATGTTACTTTGAATAGTTTGATTTCTGCTTGTAAATGGATAGCTACTAAATTAATATAATTTGGCTACTCACTCTGCAGAATTGTGGTTACCGATGGGGCAGTTTGAATATCAAGTTTGAATATCTAGTGTGATATCCCAAAGATCAGATAGGTAATGCCCATGACTTTTTGTGTTGATCAGTATTGACAAGATGTGTAGCTACCAGGTAAATTTGACCATATTACAATTTATTTATGATTAAATTATTAGATATGGTTGCCTGAAGATACTTGTTTTTTATTGTCTTTTTCCCCATAAACATCTTTTCCATTTCTCATGGGGGAGGTGGGAGGAGAGAGAGGGGAATTACGTCTTGATAACATCATTTGTTTTGGTGACAACACTGGTAACGTTCAAAAATGCTGAGTCAAAAATCAAGAACTATTCCTTTACAGTTTACTTAAATGAATCAATGAAACATTTTCCAAGCCACATTGGATTTTTTTTTAATTGAATGAAGTATCTGTGAAACAGTGATATGGAAATGCTTAGGTATGGAAGTGTCTAAATTCCATTTTCTCTAAATATTAAAGCAATTAGTAAGTGAGACAATAGGCAAAAATAGCTTTAAAAGCATCTTCAGCGAAACATTTGTTGAACAGACTATCACATATTTAATTATATCAGCAATATTGTTACAAGTTCCACTTAGGATAAGACCAAATTTGTCATTTGAGATCCTAAAAGGACCAAGTATTGTAGAAAATATTTTATTTATATCATATTAATTAACAAGCAGTTCTTATTGTCAGATGAAAAAACTACATGTAATAGTAGTCAATAATTTTCTAACAACATAAGTCTAATGATAGAACTGTTAATTGAAGCCAAATTTCGCATTTTTTAGTGTTATTCATAGTTTTGACCCCCCCCAAAACAATAATTTTTGCTGAAGAAGAGTTCTAATAAAATCTGATATAAACAGTAAGTGACAGTATGTGTCCCATATACAAGGAAATAATATTTTGATATTCACAGATATTTTCTTTACAGTATATATTGCCTATTTGGACATATGTATGCTGCATATGCACAAATACACACATACCACCTCTAATTATTTTTATTTTATTCTTGGAAATATAAATGAGTGTATATTCATGGGTCTCCCTGGTCACACAGCGGGTTGAGTGCCACACTATGAAGCATCCATGGCCCAGCAGCACAAGTTCAATTACCAACCAGGAAGGGGACCCACATGGCGCAGCAGACTTCTCCTGTCTCCCTTGCTGCTCCCTTCAGCAGTGTATTTCAGTCGATTTTCCTGTTCTGCTCCCCACTCTGTCTCTGGTGAATCCTCTCAACTCCCATGACTCTGGCCTGTACCCCGCTCTTGTACACATACATAAATAAATCTTTAAAAAAAAAAGAAATATAATTGAGTGTATATTCACGTTCCATGCCTTCATTATAGAAATTTATTTTTAAAATTCATTGTCAAATACTTATAAATATCTCACACCAATGGTCTTTCCAGAAGATTACACTTTAAAATACTACAAGTGCTCTGAATAATTAAAAATGAAAGATTAACAGACCTTGTCCTAAATTACCAAACTCTAGTTTTATAATAAACCACACAGGCACACAAACACACACACACATGAGAAAATCTCTAATTTCAAAAACTAAAGTTTAATTTTCTGGCTACTCTAGATATTTGCTAAGAGGAACAAACAACATGAATCATCAACCTAATTATAGTAATGTCAAGGCTTGGTTTAGCTTGCAGCAACATTTATTCTTTGTGCCTTGTAACATCTCTGTAATAATTACAGAGTTTTGGCAATGCTGCTTATATAACCATTGACCATAAATTATAGTTAGACCAAACAGCTTTGGAAACTGATGGCAGGGCAGATGACACTTTTAATTTACTGATCCTGTTGTCATTAGTGTAAAGTAGATGGTAAGGTGAAAAGAGGGTCAGGGCTAAATCCTTCACTTGTTGAAATTCTGCCCAGAACCATATCGACAATTACCCTTCATAAAAATTATTCACAGTCTTTTAACAAGAGTGACATCTGCTGGTCCACATATGCAATTCAAACTACTACATATTTATACTCCTATGCAAATAGCCTAGCTTTATTTCTGCAGATGGTAAATCAGCTGAATTTATAATTAAAAAAGACAATATTCAGCACAAAAGACTTCTTATTCAGTTATTCTGAATTTTCTCGTTCAAACAAAATGACTCAAATTTCTTGGCTTTCCACTGTAACAGTATATTTACAATGTTTTTGTTTATATAAATTTTCTTTCCTAGAAATGTTCAATTTTGGAATACAAATGCTGATGGCTTAGAGATATGAAAAATTATTTTGAGCAATTGATTATGCTAATCCAAGGCAATTTGTTAAATTGAATGAAATAATCATTTGCAAAAATATCATTCATGTATGTTTGTTGTGTTTTATATGTTCAGTCACATTCATTCAATTATGCGTTGTCTGTTAATTAATTGTTCTATCTCTTTCTGTACAGTATTTTCATCTCACTTTAATAAGTCTGAAAATATTATCCATCTATTTTGAATACCTTGCATACTTTGTATCTTTATCATTGGTTGCTTTTATAATCAGTAAATCATGACCAAAACATATATATATATTTAAGATTTATTTATTTATTCATACAAGAGCTGGGGTACAGGCCAGAGGTGTGGGGGTGGGTTGTGAGAAAATTCACCAGAGACAGAGTGGGGAACAGAACAGGCAGATCAACTGAAATACACTGCTGAAGGTAATAGCAGGTGAGGCAGGAGAGGTCTGCTGAGCCATGTGGGTCACCTCCCTGGCCAGGGACTGAACTTGCACTGCAAGTGACTGAAGAAAGCTTCATAGTGCTATGACTTAACCCCTTGTATCACCAGGAAGGCTCATATAGAATTTTTCTTTAGGTGACAAGCAAACTTCAGAAAACTAAGTTTTGGCTGTGGTGAGCTTCTCAATGATGTGACTTAATCTTTTGCACCACCAGGGATGACCCAGGGTTTCCATTTTTTTATAATTTATATGAGGACATTCTGGTTTTAACTGGAAAATGCAGCTTTGAATAAAATTTTGTCATATAAGGAAAATGTGTAATAAAAGGTTTCTTAAGTAAAATATTCAATCTCTTTATATTTTTAAGATAAACCAGCCTCAAACAGTTGCATAGTTACACAGTATTTTATTATATATAAATATTAACTTCAAATAAAATTATAGGGACATTTTATTTTCATACATAAAACAAACAATAGATAAAGTGAATTTATGATTCAAGTATTCTATGCCAATTGTAGTCAAATTTATTTTATTGATGGATGTTTAGGTGGAGAAATCTAATAATTAATCATTGGATTTAGTTTCTTTCATTTTGTGAACAATCCAAATTACTTTTGTATTTGTACAAAGGTTAAAAAAAATGTCTATCAACTTGTTCAGGTTATATCACTAGGGATGATTTCAGCAAACATTTCATTATTTATATTCCTGTATCTGTGAAGGGAAAAACAAAAGCAAAAATCTTTGCTATGTTATGCGACAAACATAAAATATGAACTTAACAGTTAATTTTTGTGTAACTTTAGTCATAGATATCCTCTGTGAAAGGAAACAATTACCTCATGGAATCTACTTCCTAATTTGGTTTTGGACACCTTTCAGTGATAATTTCAGAAATAAAATTCTAAATCATTTTTAAGAGATTTTTTTTTTTATGTATTGAATAACCTACATTCCTGTTAACTCAAAGTAACTGAGAAAATACTTTCTATGCACATTTATAATCTAAATTTTTAACCTGATATTTTAATAATGTTAACTGTTATGGTACATGTGTTCCATTAATTTTTATTGATTCGTCACTTATTTACAACAGTATGTTAGTTTGGTAGTATATCTGCACACCTCAACGTGTGCATGTTTTCCTTGCCCTACACAATAATCTTAGTGTCAATACACTAACACCGGTTACTGCCCTCTCTGTGTTTCACCATCCTCTCCTTCCTACTGGTAACCATAATCGTTTTTTGGGTTCTGAGAGTTATTTTTGTTGTGTTTGTTAGTTTGTTTTCCTTTAGTTTTTGGAAAAAAGCCATCTTTCATTTTCTTACTTACTTAAGTTCTACCCTTTTGTCTCAAAAGTCAATATTGCATTGTTTTTCCATGGGTTAGTAGTATTCTGTTGAGTATATGTGCAATTTCTTTATCCAGTTGTCTTTTAATAAACATTTAAGTTGATTTTATGTCATATTGTGAATAGCCCTGCAATAAACATAGGACTCATAAATCTTTTGTATTGATATTTTCATATTCTTCTGATAAATACATAGGAGTGATATTGCTGGATTTTATGGAATTTCCAATTTTCGATTTTTTAAGGAATCTCTATCATTTTCCATACAGTCTGTAATAGTTTCCATTCCATCCAATTGTGAATGTGTGTTCTTTCTCCACAACCCCACCAATATTTGTTTCCTGTCATTTGACACATGCCTTATATTGATGATACAGATTAATAGGAAGAGTTTTAAAAACATACATAAAAAATATCTTACAGGACAATCACTGTTTTTCTTCCTTTTCCCATAGATGATTTACTGAAATGTGTAACTGCACAATTTCATGTGAAGAGAACATATAATATGTGAGTAGCCCATTTCAAAACATTTTGGTCTAGCCCATTTCAAAATATTTTGACTTTGAAATGTTTGTGTTACTGTCTACTGAAATCTCTTATCCTCTGTTGCTGAATCTTTAAGTGAGTCTTGTTAGTGACCATATGCCTTCTATATTTGATGTATAGAAAAGAGTATCTTTTCAATGTACTTTCCATTGGAGAGAGACCTAGTAGAATGGTTGTTCCTTTGCATAAATTTTCATAAGTTAAACTCATAACTATTTTCCACTGTTACCACTCAAATTCTCATTCATATGCTCAAACTAACTCCTAGAAACTTTGACATCAGTATCATTTTAATTAAAACACAGTGCATATATATAGTCAATGCTATATTTAGTTTCACATGGTAAAGCAAAAGAAATGAATATTGTATTCCAGAATTGTTTTGACTTAGTTAAGTCACTAATATAGATTATTATTTATTATTTCATTATTAATTTTCACAAAACAACTAACTTATAGACTTATGAGATCTATGCTCTTAAATAGGATGTCACTTGCAGCAAAGCAGAGGTTAAAAAGAACACAGGATGTAGCCCTGCTTTTTACCAAAACCATCAAATTTTTGTTTTGTCTTAATGACAGGAAACTTCATAACTGAGACTAAAAGAGTAGTTTCATTAAAATTCATTACAATGATACAATATGCCCATCATGACACAATAAACACCAAGATTTACATGTGAATTCCATGGTCTTATACTCAGATATTCATATTCAAAAGAATTCAATTATTCAAAATTGTTCAATTCAACTTAAAGTAACTAGATTCTAATTAAGATCATGTATATATATATCAGTTTGAGTTTAGGTGCAAGCAAAAAGAAAAGTATCCTTTATTAATTTTTAACAAGAAATTAATTCATTTAAAAGATATTGGACAGCTTATTGTATCACCCAAAAGGCTGTAGAACATGCAGTGACGCAATGTAAGTTGTCCACATTCGCACTTAGAATTCAACCAAAGAACCAATTCCTGCTACTAAAGCACTTCACACATAGGGGAGTCTGAATGGTAGTCCACCTACCATTCTGGTTTTTGCATTATTTCTTACTGTTACTAGCAATATTCCCAGAGATATTATTTGTGTTATCAATCTCTCTTTCACTAGCTATGCATACACCTGATGATTTTGTCAGAGCCTAGTTCATTGTTATATACTAATTTTAAGTGAGACTGGAAAAATGAGCATTTATTTATTTCATAAATTATCTTGGAACATGTCTATCTCCAATCAATAGTCAAAAAGGGGGAATTCTCAATTAAGGAGTAGTTTCAGATATTAAACAGTTAAATACAATAAAGTGATACATGTTTACTACTAATTACAGAGTGAGATGACTATTCTTCATAAGAATATTCCTCTGAGTTAGATAAGAGACCTAGAACACTCCAAAAATATATCTGAGATATTAACCAAATATCTGAGTATTTTGTGCTCCTGTCAATTTGGCACATAAAATTAATCATCACAGTATAGCTATCTTTTTTGATGGTAAATTGAACAATAACACCTAACACATATTATACACCCCAAAATATCTGTACTATTAATGTGTATATATTTTACTTAAATATCGTGTGTTTATAATGTACAACAGAATTTATAGGCTTTTTTCATCTTAAATTTTAATGCAGTGTCATATTACACTGGATAGAAACATGATTACTTTTACAAACTTCTTATTTTTAGTCATCTAGATTGCAAACTAATTTTGCTATTAACCATTTTGCAATTATCATCCTTGTGTATATGCTTGTATTATTATTCAAGAGTATTACCTCAAGATATTGTAACAATGTTTATAGAATACATTTAAAGAAAGAAATTAAACCTCTTCATCACTCACAACATTACAGTTACCCAAAGTTAGTCTGATGAAAACACGAGTCCTACAAAATATCTGGATAAAATTTCTGGTTGGAAAATTATACATAGACATTAGTGAATAAATTATTTCGCCAAGTGTATTACATCTCCCTCATAAATCATACATGATTAATTATAATTATGAGCTTTGAAAATTTCACTGATACAAGGAAAACAAGAGACTGAGTAATACCCAATATGGAAAACAAAAATTAATCTGAATGAACATGTCAGTTCTTCATCTTCTTCAGCATTCACTTTAGAATTCTTTTTTTTTTTAAAGAGCTGGGGTTCAGGCCAGAGGCAGATGGTGGGGAGGGGAATGGAGTAAGGATTCACCAGAGACAGAGTGGGAAGCAGAACAGACAGCAATACAATATAAACTGCTGAGGGGAGCAGCAGTGAGGCCCGAGAGGTCTGCCTTACCATGTGGGTCCCCTCCCTGGCCTGGAAAGAACTCAGTGCTGCTATGCCTCAGATGCTTCACAGTGCGGCACTCAATCTACTGTGCCACCAGGGAGGCCCTAGAGTAATTTTTATTGGTTTCAAATTTCTAATATATAAGGAAAAGACATGGTTGTTCAACTGGCACTTACAATGTTGTATCACTGAGATCACTGGCCCTTGAAAGCTTCTGCCATTTCCCAAGAAAAATGTAGGAAAGTGATACAGTAAATGAACATATATATATGATCAAATAGTGTGAAGTCAGCCATGTTGGAACATCACTTTATAGCCTATTTTAAAATGAGTAAAACCTACTTTGTTCAATAATATTGGGAGTCAGTCTGGGTGTCGGAGGGTCCCCGTTTGTGTTATTGGTGAGTACGAAGAGTATTTGCTCAGTGGAAGCAAAGTTATGTGTTAAACAAAAAAAAGAATGACAAAAAAAATACCAAGATATTATCACCTTAATTCCTGTGTAGTGAAGTTATAGCTATTTTTTTTCTCTTTATGTTTTTCTGAATTTTCTTTTATGGTGGAAAGAAGGGCAGAGGGGGTTTTGAATGGATATATGTATATTAGATTTGGATAAAATTATATAGCTACTATTTTCAGAAATAAAAATATACAGTTCATGTCGTTCTGGGTTAAAAGAAATTTGTTATTTCTAAACTCTATAAATATTCAAATATTGTAGTCATTCTGATAACCACTACATCCTAAATTTAGAGTTACAGCACACAGGATTATCTAGCTAGAGATTAAATTTACATAAATTTGTTTGTAAATTTGCTTTATTGGTTGGTTTGATTAGAAGACATTATCATAAGAAATTTTGTTCCCATTCTACCCTCATTGAGTGATCACACATAGTATTTTGGGTTCATGTAAAAAGAGTTTCTCAGTTAAAAATACCTGAGCTAATGGATTAAAGCAGGTTGTGGAAATATAGTTTTAGTTCTCATCATGATTAGGGAAATATAACTACCAGAGCAAAGAAGTTTTAGAAAAACTCAAACTTGGAAAATTCTCATGGGAAATTGCATCACAGAATTAATTTAAAATAAGACTGAGCTCTTTTCTCCTGGGGGCAAGAAAAATAGAAAATGCTGGCTTAAAAGCTATTCTTAATTCCAATTTCAAAGTTCCAAGTTTTACATCACAAAAAAGTAACTTTGTGGTTGTCTTGCTTGTCTTTATATTCCATTTTAAATTATTAAATTTTTATTCATGTAACCTCCTGAAATTTCTAAGATACTCACTAACTCTTTACTCCTGTGACTTCTAATAGGAAATTTAAATACCTACTGAGGCAAAAAAAAGAAACATTTAGGGACCTGGGCATGACAGTTGATTGATTACAGTGGCCAAAGCTAAGAGTTCTAAATTCAGAGATATTCATGTTCAGCCATTCAGATGAAAAAGAAAACACATTAATGGAAAAAATACAAAAACATTGTAATTCAACAAAATGTAAACTAATAATTTGAACACACAGTACTAGCAAATTTAGTGGCTTTCTCTTCCAATATAAAGGCTCACTTGTGCTACAAGTTATTCTTAAGATCTGGGGTTTTAAATTTTAAAAAATAAATTAACTTTTGTTTTACCAATTCGAATCAGCAGAACATCATGTTCATGGTTACATGACTATAAATTAAAAGGGATGAGCTGATCATGATTGTGAAATATTATTCGGTGATCTGAAATGCATTTTTTATTCAGAATTATTTACTGAATGCATTTGCCGCACACTGTTTCAATGACTGGGGAACATAGTAAATTGGATCAAAATAAATGAAAAAAATTAGATAGTTATACACCCCACTGTAGAATTATTTGAAGGAAAGTCTTTTGAGGACCTGGAAGTTGAAGTGAGATCTGAGTAACAAGAAAGAGGCAGACACACTGAAATAGGACATGCTAAGCAGAGATAACAGCTATTTCAATAGCCTTTGTCAGAACAGTTTTGGGTTTTCTAAGAACTGAGAAGGCCAGGATATCTGAAATATAATGGAACAAAATTAAGGTAGTAAAAGTCTGGAGATTTAGTGTGAAGTCAAATAATAACTCGATTTTACATCTTGGCCAAGGTGTATGATTTTATTTTAATGGAAGCAGAGTGGGTGTGATCTAATGTCTATCTTCTAGTGCAGTTGTGTTTTGGAATGACTTGTTAAAAGGCATGTGTAAGTAAACCCTTCTTGGGCTCCAAGTGACTTAGAATATAGGAAGCATTATTCCAAGCACTTATAAAGTTCTTTGGATATTCGCAAGCCAGGTTATTATTGAAGAAGTTTGTAGATGCGTCAGAGAAGTTATAGGTCACAGAGGTCATATGTGAGAACATCGCATGGATGCTAACTGGATCTGCTAGATTATCATGTGATTTATTAATCAAACTTTGACCTTATGTTTTTGGTTGTTGAAATATTGGCTATAAGAATAAAGACACGCATGTCTGTAATTTGTTAATTAGAAATAAAACTAATCAAGAATGGGATTTTATTTTTACTTTGGTCTCTTTGATTATTAATACTGTGTGTCAGCATTACTGGCCCAGAAATTTGGTTTGTATTTTGGGTTTGCCTGTGAGGGTGTTATTGGATTAGGCTAATATTTAATTTAGAAAAGCAAATTGTTCTCCCTACTATGGATGGGTCTAATCTAGTTGATGTCCTGAATAAACCAAATATAACTGAGTTAGAGAGAAAATTCTCCTAATTCATGACCTTTGAATTTTGACATTGATTGCAGATTTTGGAATTAACATTCTTCATAATCATGTAAGTCAGTTATTTAAAATAAATTATCTCTCTCAGAGAAAATACAAATTAACATAATTAGGAATGAAAACAGAGACTATCATACTTAAAATATCATAAATAAAAATCTCATGCCAATATATTTTAAAAAGTAAAAGAAGTGATCAGATGCTATGAAAATATAATTTACCAAACCTGAGATGAAAAGAATACAAAATATCAATAAAATTATGAAAATTAAACACCCTAGCACATATGATTTTACTGGAAAAATTGTAAGAAATATTTAGAAAAGAAACAATACTAACATTATATATTTCTCAGAAAAAAGAGAATATACTCTCCATTTAATTTTAGATGGTAAGAGTTCTCCAGAACCAAACTTATATACAGCTGTGACAAAAAAGGAAACTGCAAGCTAATATATTTCATGAATATAGTAACAAAACTTCTCAACCTAACTTTAAGCAGCTGAACCCAACAATTTATTGAAAAATGATAATTCACTGCAGTTGGTATGGGCTTATATGTATAGTTGATCCAGCATATAAAAATACCACTTTATTAGCAAATTTAAAAAGAAAAATATATTTCATCTCAATACATGCAGCAAATAAAAAATGTTTTAAACAAAATTTGATTTTAATTCTTGAGAAAAACTCTCAAAAAAGTAGCAATAGTAAACATTGCCTTTATCATCTAAAAGATGTTAATAACCTGAATAACCCCACAGGGTTATGTGACTAGCACTGTGAATAACACTGTGGATAATAATGGTAAAATACCAAATGATTTTTACCCATATTAGAAATAGTACAAGTATTTCTGTTCTCATTGCTTTCGGTTGGTAGCTGCTAGAGATCCTCACCATTGCAATAAGGAAATAAAGAAAAATAAAAGGTTGTAGGAAAGTTAGACTCGTTCTTTTCTTTCTTTCTTCCTTTCTTCCTTCCTTTTTTCCTTCCTTCCTTTAGCTTTTCTTTCATTTCTCTCTCCATCTTTCTCAAGCAATATGATCATGTACAAAATATCTTAAAGTTTTAATCAAATGGTAATATTCATAAATGAATTTCTCTGGCAAAAATTTAATTAAGCTACAAGAATCAGTATTTCTAGCCACTAGCATCTATCCATTCAAAAATAAAAATTAAATTAATATTACCATTTACAGTAGCATAAAAGTACAGTAATATAAAATCTCACTTTTAAGTTTAACAGTAGTTGTGAGATATCCATTAAAATATATTAGAAGTTGGCATTTTCTCTCTCATAAAAAGAGAGTGATTGTGTTAATAGATTAGGAGATGTAATGTTGTAAAGTTGACAAACTGATCTATAATTCAAAGAAATAACAATGAAAATCCCTGCTAGTATTGTACAAAAAGTAATATACTCATTCTAAAATTTAGAAAATCACAAAAATTTTCAAAAGAACAACAAAAATGGAAGACCTATACTAATATCTGGTTTAAAGTTGCCATAATAATATTATAATATTCATAGCTGCATTTATTTCATATCATTTTTAACCAATGTAGGTACTTTTAAAAAGTAACTAACCAGTGTATTTACATTACCTAACTATAGACACATCAAACTGTTATCTGCCACATACCATAAAAATTCTTTTACTGAAAAAATTATTATATTAATTAACTAAAATTTACCTTTCTATTATTTCTCTTTGTTATTCAGAATAAAATATATCTTTATTACTTGGTCTAATTCATTCAGGAAAAACTATTAGCAATTATATTTTTCTCTGATTATTATTTCACTTACTTGTTAAAAAAGTTCCAGTGTAATAAATCACATATAATATTGTGAACCAATATTACCTCACTAAAATTACAAAATAAAGAGTTTAAAATAGGCCTCCCCTGGTGGCGCAGTGGGTTAAGCAACGCACTACGAAGCAAATCGCAGCCACTGCAGCACGAGTTCGATCCCTGCTGCCAGGGTGGGGACCCACATGGTGTGGCAGACCTCTCCTGCTGTGCTCGCTGCTCCTCTCAGCAGTGTACTTCTGTTGATCTGCCTGTTCTGCTCCCCGCTCTCTGTGGTGAATCCTCTCACCCCCCTACACCTCTGGCCTGTACCCCAGTGCTTGTATGCATAAATAAATAAATCTTTAAAAAAAAAAGAGTTTAAAATATAAAATAATCAGACATGCATTTCTAGATTAGGTTATATAAAAAGATTGAGAAATTATTGAAGTTGCTTAGTTATATCAATGTCTTTGCATGGAAGCAGAGAAAAACCTTGTATACAGCATAGACTATAATGCCAATCAGTTACCTTAGTCTAGAATAGTTATGGCCATTATGTTAACTGAACTGTATCCAGCTGGCACAAGTTAATCTATGGAGAGAAAGCCTAAATATCAACAAAATGTGTTTCTGGTTAGATAATAAAACCTTGGTAGAGCTGATCAGTTGACTGTCTTCCCAGTCTGAGTCTGTCTCACACCTGCTTCATCTATTTGTTTTATGTGACCACTGGTTTAAATACTGTCACATTTAGAAAAAGAAAACTGTTCTAGTAATCTATTTGTGAATTCTGATTTCTTGATTGAGTGTAAGAAATTCCGGTGACTAATGCCAATGTTCTTCATATAAAATTGTCTCTTTTGCCAGGATATGCAGCAAAATTAGGTATGTGCCAGTTTTTCAAACAAAAGTGCCCTTTCCAAAGAAGCTTATATGTACTTATTTTCCTAGAGTCCAAATATAATCCAGTGGGTCTGAATGTTAAAACCTGGTATGTCTGATATCAATGGAAACTAGGCCATTTGGGGTAAAAAGTTGAACTTTTTTGCTGTTTGTGTGAATTTTAACGAACACAAGATAATATTCTAAACCCAAGGGAGTAGTTGATCAATAATGTATTTTCTCAAATAAATAATTATCTAAAAATGATTAACAGCATTCAAATATACTACATTCTATCCTAATCAAAATAGTCAGAATATAAGATACACGGTAGAAGGAAATAAAATCACACAGACATAATGAAGTAAATTTTGACAATTTGTTAAATTTGAGTCACATTTGGGTTATGTATTAAAATCATACCTACATTTTTAGTTTTGATAGTGTTTTGAAAGTTAATAATGGGGGAAAAGATAAAAACATTAGAATTAGATTCACATCCTAGCCTATCACTTACCATTTTTGTGTAAACTAGGACTAATATTTAAATAACAGACTGTTTTACAAAGAAAAAGTGACAAATATATACCAAGTAATAAGGATAATATGTATCATACCTGAAGTAAATATTGGCTCTCACCTTCCTTTTGTAACAGAAAATCTAAAAGATGTATACTATATATTTTCCACAAGAAATGTTATCCTAAATTTCAATGTACTTATGGTTTTTAAACAAAACAATATTGGATAAAAGAGAATTGTGATCTTAAACTCCAGAACCCTGTATCTCTTAAAACTAGTTCTTTAATTCCTTTTTCTGGACCTTTCTGTGTCCCTTCTAAAAATTCATCAATTAAATAATTATTAAAGATATTTTTAAAGACTTATTTATGCATACAAGAGCTGGGGTACAGACAAGAATTGTGGGAGGTGAGAGGATTAACCAGAGACAGGGTGGGAAACAGAACAAGCAGATGGACTGAAACACACTACTGAGGGGAGCTGCAGGCAAGACAAGAGAGGTCTGTGGCGCCAAGAGGGTCACCTCCCCAGCAGGTGACAGGGAATAGAAATCATGCTGCAGTGGCTGCGGTTTGCTTCATAGTGCGTTGTTAACCTACTGTACTTCCAGGGAGTCCTCTAGTTTTTAAGAGTGCTTCTCCAATTTTTTTTTCTTAAATTGCAATTTCAGAAGATAAGAGAAAAACAAACAAAAAACAGCAAAGGTGATTCAACAATTACTTGTTCCTTTTTAATCTTATGCTACTGCTATCCTTGAATATAGATTCATCAACATTAACTGATACTAGATTTTAGTGTAAAAGGCTGGAGATAAAAATGGGAATCAGGGCCTCCCTGGTGGCGCAGTGGGTTAAGCAACGCACTGTGAAGCAAACAGCAGCCACTGCAGCACGAGTTCGATCCCTGCTACTGGCCAGGGAGGGGACCCACATGGCACAGCAGACCTCTCCTGCTGTGTCCGCTGCTCCCCTCAGCAGTGTACCTCCGTTGATCTGCCTGTTCTGCTCCCTGCTCTGTCTGTGGTGAATCCTTTCACCCACCCCCACCTCTGGCCTGTACCCCAGTGCTTGTATGCATAAATAAATAAATCTTTAAAAAAAATAAAGGGAATCATTCACGGTATGTGATTTTAAGATGTCCCCAATCCAGTCAAGGAGTGGATAATTTCATTATAAAATTATAGTAGGGTAATAATAGGTTCCCATGGGTGTTATGTGAACTTAGAGGTGGTAAATTTTTTCACAATGATAATTCAGTGTCACAAAATGCTGGGTTTCCTGAGGGAAATTTTTAAGACTGAGAGAGAAAGATATTGCTTGCAGATGATGAAACAGCCTCTGCAAAGGTATAGCTATTGGGCAGGTTAGCAAAGCAGTATCATTAGATTTGTATATTTCAACTATATTCTTGATTGACACAACTGAATCATGGTGGTATAGTGCATAGTTTATATCAGTTCAAATTAAATACACACATATAGACTTTTATCCGTGTCAGTAAGGAAGTTATGCTAGACCATTGCATTTTGGCTGTCAGAAGTCCTTGTAAGATAGTGGCAAGGGGGAATTCTCTGAATACTAATAATTATATGACACTTCCATTTTTGAAGTAAATCTTTACATAAGGTGAGTCATTTGTCTTCATTTTGATTTTCATGTGTAATCTCAGTCTACTCTGCTGTCAAAGAAGCAATTCCTATTTCTCTGCTATCAAAAAATAATGTCTGGAACAATTTAGAAGTCAAGGTGAATTTCACTGTATTCTAATTGTTTTCTACTGTATTTCTAATTGTCCAGTTTATTGTATATCCTTTGGGGAGGCTTTCGCATTCATGACCCAGTTTTTGTTTTGCCCCAAATTAATGCATTTGAGTCTCGAGAATGGAGAGAAATTGGGAATTATCTTTCTATGAGATTCCCTTGAACTGCAACTGACTGCTTGCTGAAAAGTAAGGGAAGTAGTTGTCAACAAGATTTAAAGTTACTGTCAAGTTTATACAGTCATTCTAGAAAGGCTGTGGAAGCAACATAATTTTACTGAAATTAAGTACCAACAACTACTGGACCGCGGATATGCACATTGGTTATCATTAAAATTTGACATCTGCATATTCTTTGAAATGTTGAAGTTGTTTTTCTTTTCAGAAACAAAGTGCCCCACAGTATGATTTTCATTAGTTGTCTTTAAAAGTTAAGACACATATTTGTGCCTGTGAATATAACTTTCAAAAAATAATATATTTTTATTTGTTGATAATTTTGCTTATGGAAAAACAAATCAGATAGGCTGCTAAAAGAGGAAACAATTGGAATTTCTTTCAATGTGAACTCTCACCTCAAGTGATGAGATCAATTAAAAAATACATGCAGATTTTTTTCTGGGACATATGAAAGAGGTATTGATAAGAGGTCTTTATACATTTAATCATTTGGGTTCCCTCTTTGATATTTGAATATTATATATGGAAAGTGTCAAGAAGGTGGTGAAATTATAAATGATTAAAAAGAAATAGACGCTTGAGACTTTTGATGTTTCTATAAATCAACAAATGTTCACAAAAAGCTTAAAATATGTCAGTAAATTTAATTTTTTGTGGTAAAAATGACCAATAAATTGCACACATTCATGTCAAGGAGTTAGCAGCTTGGTATATTTCATATACTTTATAGAAGTTAGTGTTATACAAAAATACTTAAATTATTTTGGTAGTTTTCACAAGTGAAATAGAACGTCACAACTTCAAAATACATCATAAACTGATTTGTAAAGCTAGCCAATAAGCAGAATTTTCATTATGGTCATTACTGCTTTACAAATATATCCTGAGATTTAAAAAAGTCAGATACTTTGATATATTTATCCCTGAAAATTTTCTAGAATGTTTTGAATTCTCCCCAAATCTCATTTATATGAATTCCAATCATTCTTAATGTCACTGATAGTCATTAAATATATCTTCATTGGTAGGATTCAGTACTGATCTCTATCAGTTAGCCATATTTATAAATCCAGGATTATGGATGATGATGATGATGATGGTGTATGTATCTCTCTGCACATCTGACCTGTCCCAAAAGTCAACTTCATAATTACAGGACATTTGGCCAGTATGAAATAATCTATAGTTTGAATGTTGTTAACATCTCCAATTGTGCCACCATCCATATGGCAGTCATTATATCTTATGCCAAAGTATCATAACAAGTTCACAAATAGCAATATTATTATATAAGAGATATGGCAATGCCAATTGTGTCCGAAATATCTAGGGCAGTGTCAGGTACATAATGATACTCAATGAGTTGACACAATGGAATTCTAGTAAACTGTTTCTTTAACTACCTTTGCAATGTTCCTTTAAAGTATTGCACTGTCAAAGTGAATTGAGAAAGAATTCAAAGTTTTTGCTTGCTTTAAGAAAATAATAATGTGGATAATGTTGGAGTAACCTAATTATATCAACAAACTGACTTCCATCTCCTTTTGAATATATGCAAGAGTCTTAAACATGTGAGAATTTAAAGAGAGATAAAAGATAAATGATGCAGACTTGCCCATACACTATCTATAAAGTGTACAGAGGTGTTGCTAATAAGCAGTTTTATATACAGGATGCATATGTAAACTTGAAAAAAAAATGTCATTGCCAGAAATTAATGAGTATAAAAATTGCTCAATTCTTATAATAAAACCAACTTCAATATAACTGCTAGAAAACATCTTTAAAGGTTAAGGTTTTGATATGTGTAACTTTGGGTATCAAGTTTGAACAAACAACCAGTGTTCAACTCCAGCTGTTTAAAATACATCACTAGAAATGAAATTACATGTATTTTTTATAAAGAGTATATTTACCTTTCAGTGCTGTCTTGCAGACTCTAATATATTCTTCAGCCTGTGTGTTTCTATAGCCAAGATATAAAGAGATTAATGGTCAGATGTGTAGTTACCAAATACCAAAGTATTACAAGCATTTAATAAGTATAAATATGATCATGTTTTTGGCCATCAATATGGCTATCATTTTGCTATTCTCTATGCTTTCTTTGTTCTATCTTCCTCTCGTCTTTGTTGACTTGTTTAGGATACAAATAAAAACTTTTCAGTTTGTGTATTCTGTTTCCGCTACCTTTTTTAAACAATTGCACTAAGAATATAACATACATACTTTAGTTGTACACTCACCCTACCTTTAAGTAATATTCTCTTCCATAAAATACTGTAAAATATTATAAATATTGTAAAATGTTGTAAGGGTATATTTCTATTTATTCTCCACTATAATTTGCATTCTTTCCCCCATTTTTCCCATTTCATTATTAAAGTTTTCATTACTATGGGATGGTGACAAATCTTTTTTTTTTGAAACAAACTAAATACCCTATTTATCACTGCTGTTATTTCAGTTTTCAGTACTCAGCATTTTATTTTTTATTTTGTTTTGTTCATTTATTAGTTTCCTTATATTGCTCACATAATGAAATCATCAAATATTTGTCTTTCTTTCTCACTGATTTCGCTTCACACAATCCCCTCAAGTTCTTTCCATTTTGCTGCAAAGAATACAATTTTATCTTCATAGCTGGATAGTGTTATCATGTATATATATATCACATCATCTTTATTGTCACCTATCAATAAACACTTAGGTTTCTTCCTTGTATATCGCAGATATTTTAATTAATGTTATAATAAGAATAGTGATGCATGTAACTCTTTGAGTTAATGATTTCATGTCCTTCAAATAGATATCCAGACTTTCCAAAATGACTGCATCAATTTACATTCTGTCCAAAAGTTTATATCTTCTGAGTTTTAATGAACAGTTATACACAAGCTTTCTTTTTTAATGGCTTTAATAGTTCCTGTTTTATTCTTTGTTTTCTCTCTTTACATTTTTCAATCTTGCTGAAGTGTTATCAATTTTATTATGCTGAAGAACAAGCTTTGCCTTTGGATGCTAATTTGAGAGTCAACAAATACCCACACTCAGATTATTCTGTTGGTTGGGTGTTATAAGTTGATACTTTCACTCCCAGTCTTATAGTCCCTAACCAATATGCCTTCCTTTTTGCAATTATCAGAATTTTTCTTTCATTGTCTATTTCACAACATTTATGTATATATTTAACTGAGATAATTGGATCTTTGCCATCTTTTTTGGATAGAAGTTTCTATTATTAATTTCTGAGTCTACATTTTATAATAAACAATAGAATAGACCTTTTTGTTTTTCCAAGACTTTGTGGCATTTATAAATTTGTAGGAAACAAATATAACTAATATTTGATTGCAATAACATGTGATACATTCTGTGATAAAGGTAGTATAAAATATTGCCAGTGTATAAAATATGAACACCTAATATATTAAACCCAGATAAATCAAGGCATTGTTGAATAAATGATCTGAAAAGCAATAACTAAAGACAAGAAATAGCCAGATAAAAATAGAAATGGAGAAAGTATCATATGAAAATGTTTGAATGAATAGAACCAGATAAATAAAGGGGAACGTAAATGGTAAATACAAAGTTAAAGGAGTATATCTGAAGAGGATAGTAGTAGACACAGATTTTCTGAAAATCATAGGAAACTAATGGATGATATTAAATGAGGAAATGGTATGTATTATGCATGATGACTCTGGATGTCATGTAAACAAACTGGAAAAAAGAGATTGGAAGGAGACAAATGATAATGCTGTTTTGTTTTGTAACAGTAAATTTAGATCCTAATAGATATTTGGGAATATTTAGTTATTTTGCAAAAGAGCTGAACAAAAGCTTCATCATGAGAAAATGCTTCTACTGAGCCTGAACAGATTCCACATCATTAGCATTTTCAATCATCATACCCTATCTGTCTTCCAAAGGAAAACACCCAGCCCAGCTGCTTTTTTCAGCATGGTAGACAATCCAAAGCCAGCACTAGAAATAATCAAACGGATTCAACATAAACAATTAACAATAACACCATTATAAACACATATAAGCAAGCATTTAATTTAAATGTAATAAAATGGTTCTATGTCTAGTCTGATCGTGAATATTAGTGGGCCTGAGCATCTTGCTAAATAAAAAATTAAGATTGATACAATGACAATAAGAATACATAATATTCAAATAGCCAACTATCAACAACGCTATGTATATAGTTCTTTTTTTTATTTATATAATCAATGACCAGATGTTTTAAAATTCTGGCCAAAAATAGTTTCATTCTCTTACAGGGTTATTTTACTATTAAAGAGCTTACAAACAAAACAATTTCTGTTGAAATAAGCCAATCAAAAGCAATATTTATTTGTTTAATGGATACTACGTGGCATCACAGCATTTGATTTTTCAACTATATCATGGAAGAAATATGCAGTCTATCACTTGTATATAAAAGTGGCAAGCTTGGAGACAGAGAAGGAGATTTTTATTATATCATTAATATTTGTGAGATTTCATTATTTCTAACAGTGTATTAGATAATTTGTTTATGGTATTGCAATTAATTTTTACATGACATGATTACTCCTAATTTATAAGTGAGGAAATATGACTACATCACAAGCTATTAGTACTTATTATAGTGGGTAATTTATACCTATAATCTACTCAAAATTTAAAGCGCATACCTTTTCTTCTTTACTATATTGTATGACTCTGCCCCCAATATGTCTATATATTTCAGATTTTAAAGAACAGATAAATATATATTACTTCTTAATTTCTTGTAACACATCTCCAGAAACAAAGATGATTAGAATGATAAGCTTTTTTATGGAATCAATGGAAAAGAAGGAGAATATTCAATAAAAAAGTATTTTATATATCTTTTATTCTTCACTTTATTCTATAAAGTCATAAAATAGACATGTGCAATATTATGAATGAAATTATAAGGTCAATGGGAAGAATACCAACATGTAAAAATATGTATTATGCTAATAGCTTAAAATTTAACATATACTACAAATCTTGAGAAGAGGGAGATTAGGTTCAGAGAAATGACATAACAGATTTCATGGAAAAGATGATGCCTTAGAAATGAGAATGAAAATTGGATAGACACATAAGAAGGGAAAATCATATCTTTGGATCAATATAAGGTAGTTAAATGAATAGATACAATTTGAGAGGATAAACAAAAGACATACTCAATATTTAAATTTAAGTTGTGTCCACAATCTGGGTTCATTCCTTCACAACACAGCTTTGCAGTGTTAGAGATGAGTTTGCTATTTGCCACATCTCATAACTTGACCCAGCTCAGCAGAAGACTAGAGTACTTTCATCTGTGGGATTTTCCATTTGCCCTATAGACCAGCAATAATTCAGGCAAGTTACTAAGAGGCCACCACGCTGTGATAAGAAAAGTGTATATCCAAGTGAAACAGATGGTGTAATTTGTCTGGTAATATTATGCAGGATGGTAAGCAGTGGCATGTTGAAACTGACTTATACCAGCTGTCAACGATTCTTTAGCATCCATTCCCAAGTCCTCATTTAGTGACATTACATTGGTAACTTGAAATGGGCCATGGTGGGATAATTTACACAACAGATCTCAGCAAAAGCTATAAATGTGTGCATTTTTCCTTTCCAAAAGATAGTTGTTAATCATGTACTAGTCAACCACTATACAAGGGGTCTGTTATGGAAAACTTTCAGTGGACTACTGGAGAGTATATTACAATAGTCTTGATATTACAGTTATGAGTTACTTAATGTTTTAGTGAAAGATGGATCACAATTATGATGGCAGTCTCAAAATTCCTATAGTCTAGCAATGTAATAGCCATCATAACAGTTTAGTTTTGATTGGAAACAGCCTCTAACATCTCATCTTTTGTTTATTGCATCTCTTAATAATGTTATTCCCCCTTGCATTTGTTTTAACCACTTATGTTTTTGTTCATCATGACCTTCAACTACAAAAAAACATCTGGTAATGTTTCCAGTAAGAGACTGCATCAAGTGATTGATTTTAAAATGAAATTATTGATTACCAGTCAAGTATATCCCGTTCCACCATAGCTATGATCTTGAAGAAAATAACAAAGTGATGACAGCTATAAAAGATCTGCTTCATGAAAGCAACAAGACTAACAAAAATCCGAGCAGGGTCTGTATCAAATATGGATAAACTTTTAATGTTCTGAATTGAAGATCAGGCACTGAGCAATCCCTCCCAGCAAAAGGCCATCATAACCGAGGCAACAGGCTATTTGTGATGTTGAATGGGAAGACTGGCCTGCCTCCAATTGAATTGACAGCTAACTCTTAGTGGCATATGATTCAACAATGATACATGTATGTGCGTGTGTGTGTGCAAGGATTTGTTGAATTCAGGAGAATTTGAGAATGTAATTAAGTCATTTCTAAAGCAGTGTCCAAATTGACAGCATACCTCTCAAAAAAATTCCTTTTGGTGGATTTAAGACACAACATATAGATAATTATCCTCTGTAATGCAGTATTTGACACAAGAAAGATTTTCAGGAGCATGTGAGGCTTTAGGAAAAATTGAGTCCTAGACAACTAATGACAGAGTGGTACATAAATTAAAGATACATATCATTTTTATGTACTCTTAAAATGCATGGTCCTGTAGTGGTTGGGACTTAGATAACAGACATTCTTCCTTGATCTAAGGATCTGCTATTCACCAAACAAGCACATACTATAACACCAACTGTATTCTAAATAGAGCTGGAACCAACATTCCTATAAGTACATCCATGTAAGAACATCTTTTTTTAAAAAGGTATATTTATTTATGCATACAGGAGCTGGGGTACAGGCCAGAGTCATGGGAATAAGAGGATTCACCAGAGACAGAGTGGGAAGTAGAACAGGGAGATCTACTGAAATACACTGCTGAGGGGAGCAGAGAAAGCAGAGGTCTCTTGCCTTGCCCACTTTGTCAGTCAATCTGCCTGTTCTGCTCCCCGTTCTCTCTCTGGTGAATCCTCTCACTTCCCATACCTTTGACCTTTCCCATATTCAGTTTTTGTATGCATAAATAAATAGATAAATAAATAAATGATTATTTAAAAAATCAGTTATCACTGATTACTATTTATTGATGTGTTTTTTCCACTACCTCTTTGGAGTCTCAAATTAATTCTGTGTTAGACTGGTTGAAGTTATCCCAAATACCAATGATGCTTTGCTCATTTAATTTTTTCAGATTATTCTCTACGTGTTTCATTTCAGATAGTACTTATTGCTATGTCTTCACATTCATAAATGTTTGCACTTGCAGTGTTTCCTCAGCTATAAATTCCACCCAGCAGTTTTCCATCAATGTCTTATATCTTCAATGTCTCCATTTAAGCATTGCCTGTCTTTATTTTCTTGTCCATATGAAATTCAATTACAAGTTTTTGATATCTTTGTTTATTAAGCTTATGAATATGCCATTTCCTTATTGGTATTGGTTTAGCTTTTTCCTTCTTTATGCATTTTTTGTTTATTTTCATTCCTGGCAATATTTGATTAAATGTCAGACACAGTGAGATTTTTAGTAACTTTGCTTCATAATGACAATAACCCAAAGATGAGAAAAGTAGAGCTTGAAAAATCACTCCCACATTACACAATTACTTCCACTATGCCCCAGACACCCAGTGCAAAATAGGATGTAGAAATGTGTATTGAAGTCATTGTGATATAATGATACTGAGTCTCCAAACATGCTATGTGCAGAGAACTCTGTTTAGATTCAAATTGTGCCTACACAAATTATGTCTGCCAAATTTTCCAATTTCCTGAAAGAACTGAACTAGGTAAATTTTAGAAGTTATGCTTTAAGTTCCTTTCTTTACTGGTGTTATGGGATCACTTATCCCATCTTAAGTGAAGTCATTTTAATTCCCATTATCTGAAATATTAATCTCTTGGGGGTTACTCACTCTTTCAGGACTGAAACAATGATTCTGAGGTTAACTTATTTATTTATTCATTTTGAACTTAGGTCCATGCTAATAATTTTCTTTGATTTAAGTAAACTGCCATTTTCACACTTTGTTAATAAAGTTGATTTGTGTTTATTGAAGTGGATGTAGCAAAAAAGCACACTGGCACAGCCCTCTAGACGGAGGTTCATCATGCTTTACATTGTGAAGCCTATACTTAGATTGGTGGATGTGGTCCAAGTCTATGAAGCAGACAGTATTCTTTACATTTATAAGTATAGTCAGCATTTTGAATGGTACATAATTCATGTTTTTTTAATATTTAAAATGTTTTCATTTGTTTTCCACTTTTACTCTTCCTATTTTTCTAGTTCAGTTGAATAGACTGGAATATAACACTTCTAATTGCAATTAAGAGAATTTGCAAGAAATTTTTTATTAAAATGGTTTAAGTAGTGTTTTTTTATTTCTAGTACCCTGCCTATCCTTATCAGATGTTAGTTTTTTTTTTGAAAATTGGTGATGATATGTATAGAGATTAAGCATCTGTATCAGACTGTACACAGTTAGTATAACTTCCAGACTACACTATCTCCAAACTTTCCTTTCTGACTTTAACATTTACATTATACAGAAGTCTCTATTACCCTTCCCCAGTGCAAGTTTTATAGTTACTTCACAGGCTGGGTTTTAGAGTCACATTTTAAGTCCATTAAAGTGACTGATTTAAATGAATCCAATGGATCACAAGTAAGGTTTTATTGGGTAAGTTCATCTTGCAGGAGCCTAAAAAGTTTGCACGTGCATTTACCATTCAGCAGAAATTCAATTTATAAAAGTAAACATATTTTTATGTACTATTATTCTCATTGATTATTGTTTCTTATTAACTAACTCAACAGAATTGTTGCTATTTATAAGGGTTCTATAACCATTAATGTGGAGCACTTGACATGTGCTGAATGTGTTAATGGAAATTATCACTGACACAGCATTTTCCCTAAGCAATAAAGTACAGGACACAGAAAAACTGTTTAGTCACCATGACAGAATGAACACTTGAGAATTACTTTTCTTTGCATATCATTTAAAAAAATCAATTAGATGAATGCCGAGAGATCAATATAACTTAGTGTAGGAAAACAAAGAAAAAAAGCAACTCTGCCAGCTACTGCCTCCTAACTTATTTTTTGCTTTTTGCTTTGGCAACCTTGAGAGAAGTCACTTAGATGAAGATATAATAAAGGTCACCTTCAGCTGCAAGAATTGCCCTTTTGCTTCTTTTTAGAAGAATGATGCTATCAAATCCAATACACAGTGAAAAGTTACGTCATTGGACCACTGCGGTATTTTATAAATAAAATTTGAAAATTGATTCTTGACAATAACAAAAAGAAGTATTTTTCTGTGTCCTCATTTTTCTTTTACCTAAAATATATAACTGAGTGTTTTTTTAGTTTTTATGTTTGTTTGTAAAATATCAATACCAGCTTTTGGTATTATTTTGAGATCTATGAATGTCACATAACAAGTTGCTGAGTCTGTATTTAAAAGTCCCTGATGTGAATTAATTTCATAATTTTATGTTTTGAAGGTGCTCAAGAGAATATTTTTCACCTTTAGTATGACTTGTCGTTTTAGGAAATTCTATATAGGAAGTAAATCTATAACTTTGCTATAAGAAGTAGCATTATCATTATATGAAATTATAAAGAAGGGTTTCACATGGTGTTTTGAACAAAGTTCATTAATCAAGTTTTGAAACATTCTCTGACAATTGATTTTGGAGAGAAGTTTTGAGTAGGTTGATCTTTTGATCAATTGTAGTATAAACATGAAAAAACCAACCTGGCAAAGATCTAATTTGGAAATATGTAAACTCTTTTTTTTTAACATCGACTCCCTTTAGTCTTAGCTGTTGGTTTTCTAAAATGATTGTTACGTTTTCTTTGTGAAGCTCTCAACCCAATGACACTGTCCAAATAACCTCCCTTATTTTATGGATCAGGTGATATTATCTTATTTTATTATTTAATATGTTTTCTGTATAATGTTTATCTTAGGTACACTTTCTATTTAATTTTGTTTATCAGATTGGTGTCTGTCTCTTAATTAAGCTGAAAGCACCTTGAAGAAAAAGAACTGAGTCTTTTTTTGTTTACATTACCTTTAACACATTTTCCTTTTCCAAACAGTATCAGTCATACAACCAACATCTATTGAGTGGATACATTAATATGTAAAGATTCAACTTTGAGCTAACACAAAAACTATGTTAAGAGAGCAGATTCATCTTCCAACATAAACATGAGTTTTATTTTTGTGGAATATTGTGCCAAAGATAGGCATAAGTCATTTTAAAATTTTGACTTTAAAAAAATAGTCATAATATTTAATACTCACTTTCATTGGTTCATTCATAGATGTGTTGTAACCAAAAATGCTCTTGTTTAGTAATAATTTATTTTTATCATTTTGAGTTTACCTAACGTATTATGTCTCATCTTGTGTATTCATTCTTAAATATATCATTGCTTTATTTCCAGACTATTCAATCATTTTGTAGTCATTTATCATGTACCTATAGTGTCAAAAACATTGGCAAAATAAAATTAAAATAAAAAAACAAAACAATATTTAGTAAGGAAACAGAAAATGTCAGTGATCCGATTGTATTTTGCAATTTTATTGTAGTCATAACCACAGGACACTATAAAAGTAGAATATCATTTATATCAAAGTGAAATTCAGATATATTTTCCAAATAAAGTAATATGTTCAGTTGTAGACTAGAAAGGAGTAAAAAAATTATGGAGCATATCACAAGCAGAAATAGTCAATTGAAATGCTGTCTTAAATGTATATAAGTGTTAGAGAAAGAAGTAGTTCACTGTTCTGTTAGAGGAAATCTGACTACTATCAGCAGTTCAGAATGTCTACACAGTTGGAGTTTAAAAAAAAGACACATTGAAAGAATGTGCCATGCTTTATTCTGCCTCATTCTGACTCTAATTTGACAGACACACTTATCTAGGATTTTGAAAGGAGTGCAGGTATTTATCCCTACAAAATTTCAGTAACAGAAATAGACAGGAACCTTTGTGAGATGTCTTTGGAGACATAGGCATATAAGATGCCCCCCTCCTGTATTTTTCAGTAAGTAAAAACGTGGTCTCTGAAAAATGTAGAAAATTCTCTGAATCTATTAGTTGATATACAATAGTTTTTAAAATATTTCAGAGTCTCTCCAATGTATAAATACAATTGCTGAAACAAAGAACTGTTTAAATAAACATATCTGGTTTAATAATGGAGACTACACATAATTATGAATATAGAAATAAATCGTACTTAATTCTGTGTATCAGTTAACTCATATTCTATGAATAGATATAAATAAATGTGACATCATATTTTGGCACAGTATAATTTATAATTATTTAAAAATTGAGACCATACTGGTGGCTCAGTGGGTTAAGCAATGCACTATGAAGCAAACTGCAGTCACTGCCGCACAGGTTCGATCCCTGCCACCAGTCAAGGGGGTGACCCACACTGCACAGCAGACCTCTCATGCCATGCCCACTGCTCCTCTTACCAGTGTGTTTCAGTCAATCTGCCTGTTTTGTTCACCACTCTATCTCTGGTGAATCCTCTCACCTCTGGCCTGTACCCCAGTTCTTGTATGCATAAATAAATAAATCTTTAAAACAATAGAATTATTTAAAAATTACCTTTTGATTATTGTTCTCTCACAGTCATTAATGTGTAAATTCTTATTTAATTTTTATTAAAGCATATCAGAAATTAAGATAGGAAGATTAAATTTGATATACATCTTTTTTGTTTTCAGAGTCTTGGCTCCATATTCTAATTAATAATCTGTATTTACTGCTTATAAACTAACATGTTTAAATATTTTAAAAGATATTCAAACATTATATTCATATTATAATCTATGTGAAGTTATATAAATTTGAGATTAGGTTGAATGACATCTAACCACAATATAATCTAAGTTATCAAACAAATAATGTGCTTTATATTGATTAATGGCAATATGCAAGTGTGTATATAAAAGACATACTGTTTATCTTTTTAGTGGATGAATAATTGAATGTGTGTACAGGAATGTTTTCATATTCATTCCTTGATATATATATACTCAAAAATTTTACCTGAAAGACAAAGAATTTTAAAAGTACTTTAATCTCGATAATACTTATTTTATGTGCTGAAGTCAGTTGTGTGTTTGTTTTAATTTTTCATCTTCAATTAACTTTTAATGTTTATTTTTGGTCTTATTTTGTATGTATAAAAATTGAATAATAGACTCATTCTTAATGAAGCAATTAATAAATTTCTCATCAAGAGGAACAACCACTTGATTAATAGAAGTTGGCTTTGGGAGTTACTAAGATTGAACACTATCATAAATGGAAGAAATGAGAAGAGGAAATCAAAGAACACTAAAAAAAAAAGAAAGGATAAGAATGCGTATTTTGAGGACAAGAGAAAAACAAAAAATATACAGAAAAAGAGTAGCACAGCACATAGGCTGGGAGACAATTTAATGAGATCTATTGATAAGGTTAAGAACTTAGACAAATCTGACCAAGGCCAAAACAACCTTGACATTCCTCTCAGCTTGACAAAACTTTAGACAGGTTTTTTCCTTACTACAGGCTTTTCTGACCTCCCTCTTTTCATAGAATTTACATTTGCAATTGTATATTCTCTCTCTTTGGGATGTAAATCAACTTCCAGCCTCTTGCTGTTCTACAAAACCCATCATTGTCTTCTCAAGAATCTGGGAACCATGAAGCTATCTTTGAAGTGCCAGTGGGCAAACATAAATGTTATGGGACAAACTGGAGGTACCAGGATTGACAGGGTTGGTGAGTCCTTATCCTCACACTCAGGAACACAGGATAAGATCTAAAAGCATAGCATAGAGAGTGACAAAAGGGTTTATTACATAGACATTGAGGGATCAGGGGGTGAGGGGGTTTGGGAGAGAGACAGAGAGAGTACTTTTCAAATAGTCTTCCCAATGCTTAAAAATTTCTATAACTTTTCTTTAAAAGAGATCCATCTCTTTCTCCTACTAAAAATAGTCTCCAGTAGGTCTTTCTAGTCTGTTTAAATTGTCAGATGCAAATTTTCTTTAACAAACTTCCCAACATTATAAATGATCCATTCTCATTCTTTCCTGTCCTTTATATTCTTTCCTTTTTCATCCTTTAATTCCTCCCTCCCTATGTCCCTTTTTCCTTATTTTTATTTGTTATATTTGTCTTTCAAAAGTCTCTGTGTGGCTAAAATGATTATTACCCAGTTGTGTTCAACAATTCTGCTAAAATCAAAAGTGAAACTTCAGAATTCTCTTTTTAATATTTCAAATTCTAGCATCACTGACAAAGGCTTTTCTTGACATTTCATTCTAGGAAGTAATAGTAATGTTAAGTTTAATAACCACATCTATCTTTAAAGTCATGAAAGAATTGAAGAGAGAGGAAAATAAAGATTAAGATCGAGATTCTTTACTATTCAATACTGCATTTTGAAATGACTTTAAAAAATACTTTCTATTAATCCTACATTCAAAATAACCTAACAGTGCAAAATTGCAATATCTTTAGGTTATTTTAAAGCAAATAACTGTTTCTAAATCTTTGTTTATAGTTTTCTATAATCTATTTCTTTCAACCCTAATTTTGTATATTTCTTCGCATTTCCCTAAAGTCAGTGTTTTCTTAAGACTAGACCCTGTAATCCCCAGGAAATCAGTACTCCCTGAAGTTTGATTTTCATCCTGATTAACTATACCAAAATTCAAACTGTGATCTCCATTGAATAGCGAGCCTGCTCCAGCACACCCTGGGGAGTTGAACTAAGAAGCTATTTGTTAGCTTACTTAAAATGCAGTAATAGATTTGCTATACAAAATTTCTATTAAATGCATGTGATTTCTTGGAAAATAAGTATGCAAAGTAAAGCTAATTTATATTAATGTAGTTTAAATAATTATGACATGCAGTTGTTTCCTTCCCTTTAGAACTGATAAATGGTTAATATAAGTATGCTAAAATTGTCTGAGTTCTTCAGATAAAAAAATGTTATAAAATTAATAATACTTTTCATACCTTCCAAACTTGAAAAAAAAGAGAAATAGACTTTCCAGACCTAGCTTAATTTTTAGTCCTTTCAAAGAGAGCAGTTCATTAAAAATTAACACTTCCTTACTATACCCAAATTATTTTTATGTTTTATTGTCTCTTATCAACATCCACTATTTCAATGAAACATGTGATTAATACTGGTTTATTTTTCAGTCTATACTATTGATACAGTTCAATCTTAATGCTATAACTTGTAATTATACTTTTTCTTATTTATTCAATTCTCTTTTTCTCATTTCTTAAAGTTCCATTATATGATATTTAAAAAATGATAAAAACAGCATTATCAGTATTGACAGTTTTACACAATATGATTTGTCTGTTTATATTTGAGCAATTCTTTCATTATTATCAACTTATTTTGTATTATACTTTTAAAAATTTACCCTCGATTTTATGTCATTATACCTTAACAGGAAGTCTACCTAATTAAGACATAATGTTTGCTGATATGATATTACACCAGCTCCATTGTCAAAGTATTAGTATTTGTTACTCTACCCATTTTGTGAGCAATAGCTTAATCATAAGTCACAAATATAGAATGTAAAACTGAGATATCCATGAAAAAATAAAGATTAATTTACACACTGGAAATTTTATTGAAATTTTTATGCAATAAGAAAAAATGCCATGATGATAATAGTAGTAATAATAATAGTTAATCATTAAATAAGATTCACTTTGCACTGAGAACTTTTGCCAGCACTTTACATATTCCAATTCATTTTATCCTCCAGTTAGCACCATAAGTTACTCTCTCCATTATACAAATATAAAAAATGAAGTGAAGACAAATAACTTTATATTTGTATATGTTACATAAGAAAGTGTTCTACTATTGAATAAACAATGTGTATTTGCCCTAAGAAATAAGTATTACACTTATTTAACAAGAATAAAAGCAACTATCAAATATCCAGTTATATTTTGTTGATTTTATTTAAGGTGTCCAAAACTTATACTTAAAATAAAAAGCATGATATTTCTGGTTTTTAGATTTTTATTTTAAAAAGCAATCCCCAGATAAATGCATAGGCAGTACAGTAATTTACTCTTAAAAGCAACATATAATTTATTAGTTAATAAGAGCATTGTTTTTATTTAGTTACTTATCCATTACTAATTCATTCAGTGATTTATGCAGGTTACCACATTCTTATACAATATCAGTGCTTTACCTATTAAATAAAAGTCTGAAAATCTGTGGATCTTTTGAAACTTAAATAATTTTATACAAATTAATTATCTTAAGGAATATATTTTATAAAAGATATTTACCCTTTCCCTCCCTCTTTACCTGGAGTGGTAAATTTTATCATAAAAAAAGAGTTTTTGCTTCATTCAGTACATTCCATGTCTTGGGAATTCCTTGTATCAGTGGTCTTTTTCTTATTACTAATTCGTTTGTAAAGTTATATATTACAATTGATAAAGCTGGTGTTAGTAAGAAAACACTTATTTTTATGACTATAATTTAATGTAAACTACATTGGTAAGCATAAATGTTTAGTTAAGACACATGTAATATTTATCTCAAGATGTACAAATATGACTAAATGAGGAATTGATGAGTGTTATCCATTTAAAGGAAAAGTTTAAATAAATGACAGAAAGAAACTTTAATTTTAGGAATATTTGGAAACAGGGTTCAAATGTGCCACTGTTATCTCTCTATTAACATGACATTGTCTTTATGAGTATAGTAAAAAAAAAATAAACTTTAACAAAGAATAATCTGGCTTTTGTATCTAGGTTCTGGCCTAGGTACTATCTCTGAGCCTTTAGAATGCCAAAATTTGTTAGAGTGATTTCTTTACCTGTGGGCTTGGATCACTTAGGTATTTTAATAATGTCATTTAGCATGGAACTAGTCACATTATACAGTCTGTGTGAAATAGGGGAAGGGCTTTGGGTCACATGATGTAAGCTTGACCTCCTAAGGGGCACTCCTAAGGAGGTGATATCAGTCACTTGGGGAGCTATATGATGAAATACAGGTCATTACATAATAGAGCCCCAATAAAGATTCTGGACTCAAGAATCAGGTAAGTTGCCCTAGTTGACAATATATACTATTAGATGTATTATTCATATCATTACATACAAATGTAATGTAACACTCTAAAGAATGTAACACTAAGAAAACAACTGGAAGATTCTCATTTGGAATTTTTTTCAGTCTTTGTCCTAAATGTCTCTTTTCTTAGATGACTTTAACCTCAATCATGAGTATAGCAACCTTCAGTGAGACAGACAAGTCTTTCCAGGAATTGATCAAATATAAAGTATTATCTGAGGTCCCCCCAACTAGGTGTCATAGTGAGGGCTCCTTATTTTTGCAATATGTCCATTTTATTCTTTTAACATCTGGTGGAAAACACATCCTCCAAGAATATAAAAGTTTTATATTCTCTGATATGTTCCTTAGATGAGGTGGTTAAATTCACCACTGGGCTATTAGCAGAAATCCAGCATTGTATCAAGTTGTAGATAGTTACATATGGGAGTATCATCTTCAAAAGTTTCTTTCAGCTTATACCAGTTGTCAGCTAAATGTCATCAAAGCAGCCTCAAAAATACTTGTGGAAATTCTGTATCCTCTATGTGAAGTTTGACAGTTGCTTGATTCCTAAATCACATTCACTAACATCAATGACTTCAATGTGAATGAAAAATTTATCTTTATATTGTTTTTTTAAAGATGTATTTATTTATGCATACAAGAGCTGGGGTACATGCCAGAGTCGTGGGAGGTGAGAGAATTCACCAGAGACAGAGTGGGGAGCAGAACAGGTAGATCTACTGAAATACACTGTTGAGGAGAGCAGCGGGCAAGGCAGGAGAGGTCTGCTGTGCCATGTGGGTCCCCTCCCTGGCCAGTGATCGAACTTGTGCTGCTGTGCTACTGATGCTTCACAGTGTGGCACTCAACCTACTGCGCCACCAAGGAGGCCCCATCTTTATATTGTTAAATAAGGTTTTGGAATTTGTTACCCAGAATAATGGAGACTATGCTAACTAGTGTATCAACACCCATGTTCACTTAATATAGAAAGAATGACCAAACTCTCTCTGCTTCTTAGTAAAATATTTGTTTGAGTCAGGGATTGCACCCCTGTACCCCCAGCTGAGAAGAATGTCACATCAACTGTACTACACAGAGGACTCCACAGAATTGTACAAGTAAGAGGAAAGAAGGTTTTGAAATATGGCTGCTGAGCAGCTAATATTATCTGTGTCCATTACAGTTAGAGTTTGTTTCCAAGATGATTTGTTGCTACTGGAATTTATATCTCTTGTGAATGTTCCTTTTATTGTACATAAAGTACACAAGCTATAAATTCAAGCTTCTGGCTTAAATTTATTATCAAGGTGAATAATATTGTATAACTGTATATATAAGCATGAAACTTGGTTGACCTATAGGTTAATTGTCCCCTATTTCACCTGCATTTATTGCTTTCGATCATATCGAGGTAGAGAAGTTAAATTTAATCAAAATGAAAACCAAAAGCATGATTGATCCAATCAGTCTGTTCAGTCTACATGGGCACTTTAGACCAAAGTGGGATTTTCAAACTTAATTAAATCCAGAGGACTTGTATATTTTAAATTTAGAACTAAACTTAGGGGACTCCTTGGTGGCACAAGGGTTTGTCTCAAAACTATGAAGCTGTCTTCAGCCACTGCAGCACAAGCTTAATCCCCAGCCACGGAGGTGACCCACATGGCACAGCAGACCACTCCTGTCTCACCCCTGTACCCCTCAGCAGTGTATTTCAGTGGAGCTGCCTATTCTGCTCCCCACTCTGTGTCTGGTGAATCCTCTCACCACCGCCTCCCCACACTTCTGATCTGCAACCCAGCTCTTGTATGCATATATAAATAAATCTTTAAAAAACATATAGAAATAAACATAGCTCCATCCACTCAAAAGACTTGGTTTTCCTGTCTTCAATATTGAATTTGTTAATTGTTCTCAGTTTGTTTAACTATATTTGATCCTATATTTGTAATGCCAGTCATTACAATATTTGTTCGTGAGTGACAAAGCTTTATTAATATAATTACAAATATAATAAGCTCTGAAAATCCTGTAAAATGGTCAGTAATATGTTTCATATCTTTCCAGGGGTAATCCACAAATATAAAGAAAACTGCTTCACAAATTTTGCAGTTTTCCAATTAGGAAAATATTAGACTTCTTAGCAAGTCCATTTTTTTATTTCTGATTGGCTTAGAGCTCCCTATGCAGAAGCAGAAAAGAGAGAAAGATGAATAACAAAACTAAAGCTGTTCTGCATTATAAAAAATTTTGATAGTTTTTACTGGTGTGTATAACTGAAAATAAGTAATTATGGAGAGTTTTCAAGCTATTAGATATTGGTCTTTTATGAGTCTGACTGTATGCTGGTTGCTCTCACAAGTGCTTTCTCATCTAATTTTCCCAACTTTGTAGATATTGTTAGCTTGAGTTTATCAATGGGGAAACTGAACCGCCAAAAATAAAGTAGCATCACTATATTCATACATCTAGCCAGCTGGTATACCTAAAAACAATTACTTTGATGGATGTGAAAAATACATTTTTATAGAGTTAAATAAGATTATGAAATTTTTGAATTTTTGAAATCAAAGTACCTTCATGATTTTTAAATGAATTTAGATGAATGTGAAGATATTAGGGTCATATGTCATTTTTATGTTAAAGCAAATGATTTCCTGAAAAAGAAACTTATTGTCACTGACTTTGGTGGGAGGCAACTGAATTACTGGGTTAAAATTACATATATTTTATGAAATGTATTTCTCTGTTTTGATATGTTAGAATGAAGTCTTTGGAACATCAATTTTTAACAAACCTTGAATAATACTGAAATAATTCATTCAACAATATAACTTATCTTAAGCATGTATATTTAGGAAAAAATCATATAATGTTATTGACCAAAGAAAAATATTCTTTGGGAAAATTCCTAAAAATTTTCAGATGAGTACTACTGTTTAAAAATAGTATTGATCGTTGTGTTTGAATTCCCTGCACAAAATGAAAATAACATGAATAACTACACTGGATTACTTCCATATTTAATTTATCCACTATGTTAGGCTACTGGGATTGTTCATAAAATATCACAAACTGGGTGGCTTACACAACTGACATTTATTTTCTCATATTTTTGAAGACTATATGTCACAGATCAAGGTCCTGGTAAAGTCAATTTCTGTTAAGAGTTTACTTTCTGGCACAAACTGCCTTATTGCTTTTTTTTCACCAGGCTTTCCTGTGTGCCAGTGGGGAGAGCTAGTGATCTTTTTCTTTGTATTCCTCTTCTCATAAGGTCTCCAGTCATTTAGGATTAAGGTTTTGTCTTCATGTATCCTTAATTTCTTCCTTAAAGACCTCATCTCTGACTATAATAATATTAGGAATTAGGGCTTTAAGGAGTATACAATTAGGTTCACAGCATTCCTTAATATTTATGAGCCCTTAATATATGTTAAACTATGTGGAAAATATCAGAAATATAGAAGTAGAAATCTATTTTCATAAACTTATATTTTTGTAAAGAAAATTGACAAGTGAAGAGTAATAGAAATATAGAAAATTCTGACTGAGTTGAAGGTCATGGAAAATTTCTCCAAGGACAAGACTTTATGAGAAAAGAACTCGGAAAATTATAAAATTTAGGACATCTCAGGAAGAAAACTAAATGAGTGGGGAACAGCAATGCTATCTGAAGCTAAAAAACAAGAGTTGTATAACTAAGAGTCCTATAGGATAATGATTTAAAGACTTGACTTCTTGTCCTAAATCCATTGAGGAGCTATTAAGAGGTTTACACAGTAAGGGAGCATATTCCAATTCATATTTTAAACAGATTTTTTTGACTATCATATGAGAATGAAATGGAAAGTATAAGTAAAGGAATCTGAGTTAGGATACAAGTATCTAAGTTAGGATACAAGTGATCAAAGGATGCAAATCACTAAATACATGAAATGAAAAAGGTGGAAGTTTCAAGGAGACAGTTGGGTCTCTAGAATGTTCTTTCAAGATGACTATTGCCAACACTGGAAACACTGGCAAGAAAACAGTTTGTAAGAAAATAGATGAACTTGATTCTGTGATGTCTCTGAATTAGCTGAGTATATTATGTATGCAATAAATATGCTAGTAAAACCTAGAAGAGTCAAGAGCTGGTCATTTACATTGGGAAAACATCTTAATGATATACTTTCATCATGGTAATGCTGAAGAGAGAGCAGACTGAAAAGAAAAAGTCACCTTAGAACTCAACTTTTGAGTGATGCCAACATTTATGAACAACAGGAAGAGAAGAAGCCTCCAAGAAAACTAAAAGTCAGAAAGGAGAAAAACTAAGCAAATATAATATCTTGCCAGCCAAGAAAATAATTAAACTATTTGTTTTCATTGACAGTACTGGACTGACATTACTGAATGTTGACAAATAAATCATTGTCTCTCTTTAGCAATAAGCATTTAAACAAATGATTGAATTAGGTTAGGGTCTGGAAGCCAGACACCAAAACCTGGATCCTTAATTTTTGTCTTGGCAAGGAAAGAATTTAATTTCCAGGCCAAAAGTAGGTAGAAAAGAAAGGAGTTTAGTGTCAGATAAGGTGAAAGCAAAGGTCTCTAAAAAGACAGGGGTCCATAGCAAGTAGTTGTTGCGAATCAGGAAACAGGGCCTTATACTGCTTTATTAAAAAATGAGGGGTGTTGATTCTGCACTGTGTCTCATTGATTGGCTGAGCTTCATAGGGGAAACCCTCTCTCTCGTTGGTTTTGGTATGTCATCAACTGGGACCAGGTCTCCTTGACCACAGGATGTCTGTTTCTTGGAAGGAAAATGGTGCTAATCTTGGTCAACACAGATTGTCACTCCAGGGGTAGGTCAACTTGTGGAATTTCCTGTTTTCCAAAGTGTTATCAAGGCTAGACCACCCACTCTACCACTACCCAGCACCTATCCATGACCCTTACAACTTAGATTCCCAACTTACTTCCTCCTCCATTATGATTATTGCATAATTTATATCATTTCTCCTATCAATCACTCAGTAATACTAATCTTTCCATCTTTTATATATAGCACAGTTAATATTACTGCCACACATTGAAATGGTGGATCTGAAATTAGAACCTTGCCGTGCATTGCTTTACTCTAAAGTCTTCACTCCTGGCCTAAGTCTTATCCTAGTAAAATGATGAAAGTCTAAACCATATTGTATCTCAGGATCTGCTACACTTTAGAAATTTGGAATTAAAAACAGATTATAGCAACAGATTTTTTTTAATTGAAAGAGACTATCAAGCAGAATAATAAAATGTTTATGCCAGTATTTTAGTTATTTCTTCTGCTTACAGGTAGCATTGGTAACAGCTTCACCATATCATGTATTTCTCCCTGAATTTCACATTGTTAGCAGCCCGATCAGAAATCAAGTGATAAATCATCTTTTCTAAAAATATATTTTGAATGTTAAGTGAAATTTAATTTCCTAAATGATCACATTAAATACACTGAGGTGTTCTAACAATCAGATTTTTGGAGTTTCTGTTAAGAAGAGGAAGACAGTGTTTCTAAATTAGATTCAGTTTTTTTAACATCTTCATCAGGTGAATATAAACAAAAAAAAAGGAAAAACCATGCAAGAGTTTGCAAAGTAATAAATCAAATGATGGATCAAAGAAATGTGTGCTTATACTGAAGAGTAGAGGTTCAAAAGAAGCAGCTTTCTTGAAGTTAGCATTGTTTACAAAAGGCATTTAAATAACTGGATTTGAGTTCTAAAGAAAAAAAAATTGGTTACCCAGTAATTTGTATTTTGGCAATTTCAACTACAGAAACTTGCCTATACAGAAAAGTAATGATTGTCCCTGCAGTAATGGAACTTACTATATTCTTAGGAGAAAATCATCTATGACAACTGGCAGGTTAAAAGGATCAACGTTATACTGTGTTTGAAGGGCAGGGATGGCTGAGAAAAATAGATCCGGGTTTCCCTAACTGGTTGCATCTCTCAGAGGGTCATTGCTAAAATCAACCAGGTCCTTATTCAACAATTTGTTTATGCTATAGATAAAGATGCACATGATACATGCTCTGCTTCTGTTTCACTGGTGTTTCGAGTTTCTTTAACAGGTACAAACAAATACATTTCTGAAAATGCAGAAGACAACATCTGTGAAAAATTTTAAAACAGGTTTAAAAGGGGAAAAATAGGAAACAAGTGAAGGAAAAAGAAAAGAATATGGTGAAGGCATATGAATAGGAAAATCTTTAAAATCTAACTGGAGTGTAAGGAAACCTAACACAACTGGATAAAAACAAAAGAAAAAAATTTGTTTCTGTGAAAGTAAAGTGACATATTTAGTTAAATAAGCATTTTTTCTTCCTAAAAGAGCAAAGGTTTTTGGGCTTTTTAATGTGCTTTAGGAAATATATCAGTATGAATAATAAGGATAACACTCCTAGAAGCAAGGGCATTCTTCTGTGACATTGCACAGATGAATATTGTGTAAAGAATACCAAAGACACACATATATGCACACGATTTTTAAAAATATTTTTGCTTTAGCTAAAATTACTACTGAAAGCTTATCTGCTATGACCTCACCTAATCTAGTGTTACTTGCAATGCCAGAATTTTTTTTATGTCTATTGCCATTTTAAGCTCTGCTCTGACCTCCGCTGCTTAGATTATATTTTAGTGTAAAAAGATCAGGTCATTTGGGGATGACTAGTTTTATCTCATTTTAAAAACCAGAGTCACCTCAAGATGACATTTGTTCTCTCTTCTGACCCATTTCTTCTTTCTAAAAGCCGGAAAAAAAAATCAAAAGAAACACTGAAATATGCTTCCTTTGTGTTTTCCCTCTTGCTTTCTCAAAAATGTATAAAATACTGACCTTGGAATTCTAGAAAGTCTAAAATGATTTGGAGAAAGCTTTCCAACTGCTCTTGTGTGATATGTTTCCAGACCACAGGTTTCAGAGAGAATCATGAGCTAATTGAAAACTCCACAGGCTCAAATTTTTGTTTAATGAACTAAACTAAATGGCCCATTACAATGATTGGAGTGACTATAGTTTGGTACCATATAGTTTGGTACCAGAAATTACTAAGTGTACCCCACTGTTCCTCTAAAACTAAATAATGCATCAAACATTGTATACTTTAAGTTGATTTTGGTAGCTATTGTAATTCCTTCTTATTACTTGATCTATGAGCTATGGAGAAGGTACATAAGTTAACCATTTCATGTAACTGGACGTATTAAATCTCTTTTCCTAAAGCATTGCTGGAAGGTTTGTCACAAAAATTAATTTCCAAATCATAAGTACAATGATTATTCATAAGTAACTATTCCTATGCTTCTATTATAAAATATGCTCTTTTCTAAGTCCTAGAGATTTGATTCAGAACAGCTGAAAGTATAGAATAACTATTGATACAATTTGCAATTAAAATGAAAATGTAAATTTGAGAGACATTTCTGTATGACACTAAAAATTTTATCACATTAGAATGGAGCCCCACCGAGATTGCCGACTTACATGAGTTCAGAGGAGGTCCCTTGCTTTTCTCCTGAAGGACCATATAAATTTACCTTTCAATCAGGTATTGCATCTAAAGAGTTGCATGGTTTGGGATCAAACTGGCACACCTTTAGACATCAGAGAACATCACACATTTCCCCAGAAAGCAGGAGATTGATTCTTCATTGAAAAGGTGATGAGTGGGAAGAAATGACTGAAGACAATGGTCCAGGGGGAGAGGATATCTCACACACTCAGCAGCTCCGGGAAGGTGAAAGCTACATTGTGTTGTTGCTACACAGCCTTGAATGAAGGGAAAAATGTACAGAGGATTTGGGATGCTCCCTACATGCTAGGTTCCCATTGAAAAGAACAAGGGCAGTAACGTAGGTATATTATACTCCCCAACCCATACCCCTCCACCCTCAGGACACATAGTGACCTTGGGGAGCTCAATGATGGCACATAAACTGCAAAGGTTCAGAATGGACCATCAGAGAGGGACAGCAATGGCTTTGCCACAAACATAAGCTACCTCCCCCACAACACAACTGAACCAGCAGCTGGAATATTCCAGGATTCTCCACTTTGCCGTGATTCAGCAGTTGTAAAACCAGGTATCTGGAAAAGAAAAATGTCACTGAGAATAAAGGGAAGAAAATCAACTTTATCAGCTCATTCATGGTACTTGGTGATGGCTGTGCAGAAGCCTACAGCAAAATAGAAAAGGATAAAAGTTGAGGACAGAGAAAAAGAGATGGCATAGAATGGCCCAGACTTCAGTTTGAATAGGTTTTGCCATGGCAATTATACATGGATTTATAAACTATAGGAAAGGCAGTCATTTGAAAATGGTGCAGTTTAAAGTATTTAAATGAGGGATATAATATTGCATAGATATGATTAAAGGAATAATCTAGATGAAAGGAATGATCTTTTGTTATTCAAAATTATTAAATTATAATATATCTTAAATCATAAATCTCATACTGTAATGTATTTTGCACAGAAAGAACAACATAATCATCATAGATGCCTCATTATATTACACTATAAAAACATCTTTATTTCCATTTAATATGATTGTTTCTTATAAATGGCTTGAAATCATCAGCTTTTAGTTTGATTGCTATTAATAGAAAGCCAAATTAAATATTAGGCTTTTAATACCCATAAGCATTCAGAGAATTCAAATACTATAAGTGAATTTTCCTAATTTATTTATTTGTTTCATGATTATTTAAACTACACACTTTCTTTGTTGGCACTGTGAAAAAGTGCCTAGCCAATTTTGCAAAATTTATTCAAAATAAACATGATTTGGAATATGCTACATTTATATGCAAAATCAAGAAAACTAATGTCTTTTTGACAGCTGTATATCAATGTTTGCTTCGTGGGTGGTGACACTATCATATAAACATAATAGGTCAAATCAAATCTTATCCAATAATGCTTTTGTCAAATTTATTTTAGGTAGAATAGAAGGCATATCCATGCACATGTATTATTTGAGTTTTTTCCATACTATGATATTGTTAATATTCATTTCTCAAAAAATAATATAAAGTTAAGCATGTTTATTAATGTATATTGACAGTAGATATTTGGGGGTTTTCTGGAAATAAATAGGTAATAAAAACACATTCAGATAATTCCATATTTACCTATATAGAATTAGACATTTTCTCTTAAGTATTTTGCTTACACTTCTATTATTCCATCACCTTTAAATATACATTTTAACCATGTTTACAACATATAACTCTGTTCTCCCACCAACTTCTACTAATCTGTGCTCATACAAAAACAGATATTTCATTTTATCCATATATTTTATTTTATTTTTTTTAAAGATTTATTTATTTATGCATACAAGAGCTGGGGTACAGGCCAGAGGTGTGGGGGGTGAGAAGATTCACCACAGAGAGCAGGAAGCAGAGCAGGCAGATCAACAGAAGTACACTGCTGAGGGGAGCAGCGGGCACAGCAGGAGAGGTCTGCCGCACCATGTGGGTCCCCTCCCTGGCCGGCAGCAGGAATCGAACTCGTGCGGTGGCTGCTGTTTGCTTCATAGTGCGTTGCTTAACCCACTGCGCCACCAGGGAGGCCCCTTTATCCATATATTTTAAATGATGCACAGCAACTCATGTAACCAACTGCCCCCAAATAAATGAAGACTATATCTTGGCATACTAGAGTGGTTAAAAGACTTCCTGAAGGTATGGAGCCTAGGATAATACTCACAATGTTCAGGTAGAAGGAAAAGGAAAATGAAATTCCAAGGAAAGAAGTCAAAAAAAAGATGGTCAGGTGTGGGGTAAATGGTAAATCTTAAAGAAAATTCGAACATAGGTCTGTAAAAATTTCAGTGTTTAATATGGCTGATCCAGGATGTGTTGAAAAATGGTTTAAGACATTGTCAAGTTAACTGCATACCAGGTCACAAATTTTTGACACTTTCTTGAAGGCCTTCTTAGGGATTTTTATTGTTATTACAGTTTTGAGCACAACAGAAATGAAACAAAATAGCTTTTAATAAAACCAATGCATTGTAAATTAGTTTTTAACTAAGTAAACCACCTGTATTCTTTTAACTCAGTGTCCATTGTTGATCACTGAGTGACTAATAGATTTATTACCTTGAAAATAAGTGTTTTAATAATCTATGACTTGTTTCCTAGCTGATTCAGACATATTTTTATGCCATGAAATAATTACAATTTTTAATTATAGCCATGTTATAAATGCCACTAAAAGATATATTTACTGTTGATTTTTTTTATTTTTTGCCTAAATATATGTATTGGCTTTCAGTTTGTGCAATGTTAGTGCAATATCATTCACTATAGTTTCTATTTTTAGATTGATCTTAAAATTATATGAAGAAAAATTTAAAATTGTTTGAAAAGTTGGAAAACAATACTATTGTTTCTCAGGATTGCCTCTGAAAAATCTGTACCCATGTTTTGGCAGTTGTTGGAAAAATATATATACATATATATTTTTCTACCTTTTTAAAATTAAACTGTTATTTTTCTAACAATCAGACAACCCACATAAATTCCAAACTACTTTTATGGTGCTTTTCCATTATATTTTTTTGCTGCTTGCTAATTACTTTTCTTGCCCAATTTCATTTGCAGTTTGAATAAATAAACTGTTACTTTCTGCCTGCGGGTTACTAGAGGAATAGTCAATATGCAGCTGTAATAAAATCATAAATTTCTTTGAAAAGGCAATTTCCAATTTATACTTCCACAGAGGGTTTTTAAATCTCTACTGTTAGAGAAACAACTTTATGAAACCTGCAAGTTTTATGCTAACTTATAAAGTTTGAATTCCATGAAGATGGAATAAAATGATTGGTCGTTATATTTTGACATTGCAAAGAATAATTTCACAGACAGTAAAACTGAACTATTTTTTAACATTTATTTGATACATATGGTTCTCAAAATTGGTGAATGGGAGACATGTTTTTTTAGTTATCATTTAACTGCCTGTTATCAGTGTGTCATCCTATTCAAAGGTTTGATAAGCTTTTCTAATTATAAGAATGAAACTCACACAACCTTCATTTTTGTTTTCCACTTTTGTTACAATTCAACAGTAAACCAATAAAGCTTATCCATTACAGCCAACAATTTAGTTTGTTTCTTTAATAAAATTGTAATTAAATTTTAAAACTATGTCAGTTGAATTAACCTACTACTGAGATAAAAAATAATAAATGTATAAAACTGTATGTGCAACATAATAAAATATATGCAGCGCTGCATTAGTATGAAATTTAGAATCTCTTAGGAAACATGCATTCTGATTTTTACTTGAGTTTTGATGATTTTTTTCACAAAGGAATGCATACAAGCAATATTTTGCATGAATAATTATGTATACTTACTGACAGTAAATTTATGATTTTTTTTAAAATAAGAAGTATAAAGACTCAAATGAAATTTGAAACTCTAAGCATATATATTGCATGTTAATATATATTTCTAAATTATTCTAATAGTAAATACGTTCTTGAAATACAAAAACAAATTCCAGGTAACCAACTTCACTTAAAGGAGGCTAAATACTAACTCTTATCCTGTGAATACCTTAAAGGTCAAATAAAGGATACATTACCTATTAAAGCAAATGGGTGATTTCTCTTCCTTTGGTATATTCTCTGTTAAGTACAACATGGAGGTGATGATGTCCTAGACATTCTCCCTTATTCAACAGTTAGGAAATATTTCATCAGACTCTGCTAAGACTCCCCACTGGTTCTGGATTTTTAATAGCAGTAAAATGCACATAAGTTCAGTGATTTTCATTTACATAGGAGGAACAAGAGAGAGGACTTCCAGAGCCTATTAGTACAGGAAGATGTTTATGGAGAAGGGTCATACTCCTGGGTCATTGTTCTAAAAACTTTTGGATAATTAGGCTAAAATTTGCATAAACATCAGAAATTTGAGATGCTTATCTGAAATGAACTATTCGAGGTCATTTGCACAATTTTACTGTGATGAGCAACAAGGGATCCTCACAATGAGCTGTAGTAGTTTATGGATTATAACAAAAGTATAAAAAGGAGTTTGCCAAAAGCAAAAAACCTCAATATGCGTAAAATATTTAATGAAAGATGGGTAATGAAAATGAAATGATAAGAAGGCATAAAAATTAAAAGATGAGAAATAAGGAGTGATGGTAGAGTAGATTGTCAGAGGTAAATATGTCTGACAGCAAAAAAAATAAAAAGCAACATGCCAAAATAGACAAAGTTCTGTACAAATGAGTAACAAGTATGAAATATACAATAAGTTGTAACTATTTCATAAAATTTGAATATGTGAAATATCTGACAAGTGATATGAATTTCCACGTAGAGCTCCCAAAACCGGTCACCCAGGTGGCACAGGGGTTAAAGTCTCAGCACTATCACGCCAGCCACTGCAGCATGAGTTCAATCCCAAACCAGAGAGCTGACCCAGATAGCATAGCAGACCTCTCTTGTCTTGCTTGCTGCTCCCCTCAACATGTTGTTTATTTCAGTGATCCACTTGTTCTGCTCCCCACTCTGTCTCTGCTGAATCTTTTCACCCACTCATCCCCATGCCTCAGCACCTCTGGCCTACACCCCTGTTCTTGTAAGCATAAATAAAAAAAAAAAAAGAACTCCTACTCCCAAACCTAGTAAAACAACTTTCTGATATTCACTTGTACATAAAAATATTATTAGAATATGAACAATTATAGTTCTCCTTTCCACCTGTGACCATGCAGGTGTTTTTTTGTTTGTTTGTTTGTTTGTATGTTTGTTTTTACAGACTGTTCCCTTTTCTAAAGTAGCAGGAACATCTCTTTCGCCTGCCTGTGTCTGTGCAATTATCTTCTTTCCTTTTCCTAATAAACCTGTCTTTCTGAAATGTAAAAAAATAAAATGTAAACAATTAGTTACTAAAAAGTATAAAGTGTATTATGCTTCCAAATAAATTAAGATTATTTCCCACAAACTTCAAGTTAGGATCAATTTACTATTTTAATAGTAATTAAAATAAATTAATACAATCAATTTTAGTATTGTACCATGTAAAAACATGTTTATAAAACAAATTGTATGAAAACTTTTAATTTAATATATGGAAAAAATTAAATAAGGATGTGTGACTTCTTGGAATGAATTTGTGGTGATATATGGTGATATATAGGTCAAATATCATCTTACAAAAAATGTTTCAAATTAATTTATCAAAACAAAATTGATAAGACTTTGTTATTTGTCACAGTTAAGAACAGTAAACCTCATTCTGCTCTAAAAAAATCATTAAATTAGTAATAACAATTCATTCTGCTATAAAAAATCATTAAATTAGTAATAACACTTCATCAGACTTCAAAATTTCAGAAGGCTTCCTTGTTAACCTGGACATAGGCAGCATTATTGTATACCTGGGATAACACTGTATCCTTAGATATTGTGGAAATTTGTTGATTAAAAAATAATCAAAAAACCTCCCCAAAGATGTCCTCATTCTAGATCCTAGTTCTGAAAACTTGTGGATACCTTAGGTAATGTGGCAAAGAATTAAGTTTGCTCGTTAATTGACCTTGAATAAGGAAACTAACCTGGTTATCAGGTGAGAATGAGATCCATGTAATTCTAGAGATCCTTAAAGTACAAGAAGGAGGAGAAGAAGGGACTAGAGAGATGTTAATAACAGAAGAATAATCAGGGAGATATAATATTGTTGAGTTTAAAAATGGAGGAAGGAGATTTCCAGTCAAGGAATGTGGGTGACTTCTAAAAATTAGACATGACAAGAAAATGAATTGTCTGAGAACACCACAAAGAAATGCAACTCTGTTGATACCTGAACTTGAGCCCAGCAGAACCTTATCAAATTTTTAACCTATAAATTTAAGATTATGTTTTTCTGCTATTTTAAGGCAGTAAAGTTGTGATAAATTTTTGTGGCAAAAATATAAAAATACAACTTTATACTGTTCTTTAAGAATAGTCATTTAAAGTATTTTAGCAATAGAGTTATAATTCGTTTTTAAAAAGCTTCTGTGATTTATTTTATATAATTTTAAATATTGTCTCTTTTTTACCAAACAAATAATAAAACCACCACCATCCATTGAACCCTTTACCATGCTCCTTCTTTTTCTCTGATAACTCAATTCTGTTACCAAAGTCTCCTAGATTTCTATTATTTTTATGCACTTGCTATATTTCCTTATACTCCATATATAAGTAAGATCATCTGATATTTCTTAACAAAAGGAGGTAAACCCATGCAGTCCATTGTTAACTGTGTAGTATACTTATGTTTCAATGGTTTATTGGTACAATTGGTATTTATTGTTATCACATTTATTTTGGGTTTAGAAAAAAACTGAACTTTTAGAATTGTTGAGTCATAATAGGTTGGTGTATATAATTCTGATGGAGATTATTCCAATTCCTCACGTTTTTTTCAGTGGTATGTTCTTCTAAAGCCTATAACTGAATCAAAAAAAGAAAATGACATCTCCAGTTGATTTCACACATATATTAGAAATTGATAGGTATTAGCCTAATTTTATGTAGTATTTGTCAATTGAAGTTCATTTGCACTTGAAAAAAAGGCAGTAAGCATAGACAATGTTAGGTTATTGCAAGATATAGGGAAACATCATTATAACAGTTATAAATGCTAATTATTCAAGTGTGCACAAATAATCACACAGATAATTTCTTTTAATCTGCCACCAAGATGTTTAATATGCTTTAGAGGTTAATTTCCTTTGTCATATGCATTATTATAATTCTCAAATATAGTATGTAAGAGTTGTGAATTACTGTATTGTATAAAATGTCTTATAATCTATAATTGTTAATAGACCACCAATGACTGCTAGTTCAAGATTTAAGAACTGAATGTCTCATCAAGAATAACTCACAACTGGTCAATGTTTTGCTGATGTAATAAAATGACCTTGATCACTGTACCAGATCATGACTGCAAAATAATTAATTCCATTCAGTTAGTTCACATTAGCAGTGATGTATGACATCACATATCAAGACATTGGGAAGTTATTTAGGAAAAGTTATTATATCCTTAACCCCTCTGCTACCTTAAGTAAAGACAGATTTGTAAGGTTGGATTTTGCTATGTCTAGAAGGAGATTTATAATCATTGTTCTGTGCTGACTGCATAATATATAAGCCTTGGGAGTATTCCAGCTATGTGCTTTTATTTCTTCTATAATATTAGAAAACATTGAATTAATGTGCACATGGTCTGCCACCAATGACCTGACAATTTGGCCACAATGGACTTAGATTTATGATAGAACTTATAATTTTTGCTATTTGAAAGTAGATCTTCTAAAATGATTAGCCTATTACAATTCAACAGGCAATCCTCTGTAAAGCAAAAATCTCAAATTAATTTCTAATTTCTACTCTTTGGACTAAGTCGTTCTTAAATTTTAGTGCAGTATGTTGTCCCATCAAATGCTGACATATAATATAAAGTTAATGCCTGTTCCTACTTTGCATTTAGTACAAAGTCCAGGAATAAGAGACTGAAGAGAAAAGATCACTTTAAAGAAATTAATAAATGTGGGCATTTAAATCACTGTGATAAACTATACAATGTTTGAGGGTTTAGAAATGAATATATTCTGAAGCTGATTCTTTTTTTCTTTTTTTGTAATTGTGACAGTACAGTGCAACTGACTAGATAATCTCTGTTTATTTTCTAAATTTAGGTATAGTTTTAAATATCTGAGCCCCTAGATATATTATTCAGCATTATGCAATATATTTTACAAATAACCTAAACTGTACCTACTCTATTGCATCATACCACAGTGGCATTCATGCAATTTCTTGTCTTTATTTAAAGGACTCAGAAACTGGCTTCTAATCCTCTTGTTCAAAGAAACAATTGATTATCCCAAGTACATATACTGAAATTGTCAACTTAGAAATATTCACCAAAATTAATCAAGAAACTGTTCATTTGAGAATAGGAATCATGAGTCAGGTCCATAACCAGAGTCTTCAAACAGAATATTGCAATATGGGATCGTTGTAACAATCAGCGATTGGCCTTCCATGTTCTGTAATCATTGATAACAAAAGAACAATATGTATTAATGATTTTCCATAATCATTGATAAGGACAAATCAGTGAGTATGTGTTCTTTTCTCCTTAAAGATAGAGAGTTGAATCAAGGTGCCGAGTTTGAGTCAGGCTGCTTACTTTCCTTCTAGAAGTAGCTTAGAGACAAGCTACTCATATGGCAGCTTAGAGACAAGATAGGGTCTGATTCAAAAATGGGTTCCATAAGATCGAAAACCACTTTATAGAATTGTTAGAACTTAAGATGCTCTCTGGTTACTATCTCATCCCCTCTGTAACCTGATTTCTTACAGAGCTTTCTAGGTGGGCTTTATGTTTACTTCTTTGTTTTTACTACTTTATATGTGCCTATAATATTCTATGATGTTTATTTGCTTTACCCAAGATAATTAAAATATTTTTTAATGTATCCTTAGGCAGTTTCCTTAAATCTTTAAAGGGAAATTAAGTATTAAAAAAAAAAAAAAACAGTCAGTACAAGGGGTTAAATCTCAGCAGTATGACGCTATCTTTCACCAGTCATTATAGCATGAATTCAATCCCCAGTCAGGGAGTTGACCCACCCAGAAGGTGCAGCAATCCTCTGTTGTCTCAACAGCTGCTCCTCTCAGCAGTGTATTTCAGTAGATCCTCCTGTTCTGCTCACCACTGTCTCTGGTGAATCCTGTCAGCCCCTGTACCTCTGGCCTACAGCCCAGTTCTTGTAGACATAAATAAATAAAAATAAATCTTAAAAAAATACACTCTTTGTATTTTTCTCATATTAAGACCTTCCTTTTGCTGAAGCCCATTATATTTGTGATCATTTAAGCAGAATAAAATTGTAATCAAATCAGCTTCTTTATCATTGTACCTGAACTCCCAGATATTTGTTGATGTTCCTATTTCCTCAGTAGAAAATCTATGCACTTTTGAGAAAGGGACTGTATCTTATTTATATTTGTATGACCAGTGCCTTGCAGAGGGCCTCATGGAAAACAGGGTCTCAGTAAACATGCATTAAAATAATGCATTGGAGCCATGAAAATAGAAAAAGGACAAATGCCTGAGGTATAAGAATGCAAAATGAGGTAATATCAGTGGCATGGATAGATATAGTCTATATAAAACCTTGCCCTCAGTACAGCCACCAGTCAGATTCACAGAGAAAATTTGTCACCATTTGTTTTCCTGGTAGTCTACCGAACTATGTTTTTTCCCATGGTCTCCTACTCAATTTTCCAATCTCTGTATGCAAGAAACAACTTATGCCCTAAGCAGTAAAATAGTGTCTAAAGTGACCAAATAATCCTTTCTAATTATATATTTTTTTCATAGCACGTAATGGAAATGAACCTTAAAAGTTGTTTCTTCTCTTAAATATAGTTAAACATTTCTTTTGTTCTTTAACAATTGATTTCATGAGAAACAGATTGGGTATTCATATTTTAGAGAAAGAAATTTCTATAAATTAGCACTGTAACCTTTTGCAGTCTCCTTCAATACTTAGTTTTCCCTCTTTCTTAAATGAAGGGATCCAGGCAAAGTCCTTAGCATAAAGGCTTAACATGTAATGAGAGCTAAGCATTAGAGCTACCCATTAAATTAATATTGGTGAAATTAAAAGAATCTTTGCAATCTAAACTCATGATGGACCTAATATCATTTTAATTGCCCTAACAGGTACCTCTAAAAGGTACAAATTACATGATTATCCTGGACATAAAGTGAAAACATAAAATTTGTATAAGTTCTAAATTGACTCTTGTAAAGGAGTACCCAAAATGAAGAGGCTTGTTCTAATCATTATTTTGTGTGATAAAATATTAGTGCACTAGCTACCATTATGATATGATACTAATTTTCAAAGTGTTTTCTACTTATTTATTCATTGTTTGGGTAATATGGATTTAATTAGAATAAATCAAAGGGTTGTAAAATATTAAAATACCTACAAATCCTTTTGGATATTGACAAATGGTTTTTCTCATATTGAAAATAATAGAAAACTAAACAGAGCAATATACTCAATGTATTATTCACACAAAATGCCTAGTAGTCCATTTATTTGCATTTCATCTGTAAATAGGTTTTAGCTGAGAGACTTTAATATGACAGGTAGAAAAATGAATAATGAAAGGCATCTCCTTTCTTGAAATCCTTTCTCCTTTTTTGACTTGTTTCACTGTTGAAATGTATATAATTATACCCTTTCTTCTGCTTATCTCTCTTTTTTATTATAGAACTACTGAGCAGAAACTTGTCAGTGTTTGATTTATTACATACCTGAAATGTTGTTGATGCTCAATGAGGCAGTGAATAATCTGTTCCCTGAAAAGAAGTTACACATATTTAGACATGTTAAATTGCCATTTCTCTAGAGCAGTGCTATGCTAAGTGTAGTCCAGAAACTGGGACTAGGAAATAAAATGTTGTTACTGATAATGTAGTTACAAGATAAGTACAGTGATTGAGAATAAGACTTTAAAGGCTTTTATAGGTGTTTACCCTGGCTATGACATTCAAGTGCATGATCGGTCAGCTTGTCTGCCTGTACAACAGGGCAAAGGTGAGTCAAGGTGTTAAACTCTTATTTTGAGTCGTATGTGGCAACTTGTTATAACACTCTGTCACCTGTCAACTGAAGTGAATAGAAATTTGAAAAATGCTTCCATTATTATGTATTAAAAATAAATATATACAGCTAAGAGACATTAATGAAAGACAGAGAAGTTTGCTTGCAAGTGTTAGGTTTAAAGTAGATTCAGTGCCATAGTGTGACAGATTCAGGATCTGGCTAATGATTTGAAGGCCAATCAATAAGAAAAGAGAACCCTCAGACTATTCCTTATAGTTCTTTTAGGAAATGTGCAGTTTGAACATTATCATGAGGTAGAGAAAGAATTGTGCTTTTTGGATTCATTGTCAGATTGAACAACAGATTATATAATAGGGATTACCTTGTAATTTTATATAAAATTACCTTGTAATATTATATAAGGGATTACCTTGTAATATTATATAAGGGATTACCTTGTAAATGTATGTGAGTCAGAATTTAAGCTTTGTGTGAAGTATGTTCTGGATACAGTTTCAATGACAGGAATATAGTCTAGAAGGATTAACTATATCAAAGGGGATTGTACCAATATATGAATTAAATACAGTACCTCCTTTATGCAACAGTTTTCCTATGGGAGAAAAAGTCAGCCAAACCAAACATGTGCTTGGTGATATGGTACAAATCGTAATTATGCAACTGTCAAAGCTAGAAATTTGAAATTTTTTTCTGTATCATATAATAATAAAATGTTGATAACACATAGCTATTATTGAGTTTAAGATTCAGTGGTTATGGAGGTGAAATGTTCTACAATGCTTGAAATATACAAGAGGTCTTTAATATATTAAAGAAAAAAATGTTTCAATTCCAGCTTCTTAATCATGTGAATTGAACAGCTAGGATTTTTTGTTTTATTTTTTAAATATATTTTTAATTATCATAATACTCCAAGAAAAAGAAATATAACCTTTTTTTAATGACAAATTAGTTTGAAGAGAAAAAAAATTAATTGAATTTTGAGGAAAAAGTTACTGCATCTGGCTTGCATAAGTTTAATTGCAAAAAAGTGGACATTACAGTAAATCTTAAAATATTTATGTAGAGACTTTTCAAAGAGTGAATATAGCTGTTAATATGGAAACAAATTTCATTCATTGTTCAGATATTATTCAGAATGACAGAAACTGTGTGATAATGAATTGACTTTACAAATATAATTATAAACAACACATAAAATTACAAATATTCTTTTATTTTCTACATTTTAGATATTTTCATTACTTTTATATTTATTAAAATATAATTTCATTACTGGTTACTCTCATAATATATTGGCTTGCATCTTGTCTAATATATAAAGGTTATATATTTTAGAAGGTTATGCACAGAAGAATGACACAGATTATAGTTTCCATACATCATGTGTCTTATTAATTCCATTAATTAGTAAATACTTTCATTATAATCAATGTTTATATCAATGAAATAGTGCCATTACTAATAAATCCTATTTATCCAGATTTCATTGTTTTACCTAATACATTTTTAGATATATGTTATCAAACCACACTCTCTACCAAGTCACCCATTCAATACAAAACAGAGGAAATGTTACTATAGTGGGGTGGAATGCTTGATTAGAACACAGTAGGGATATATGATCTATCTGATGGTAAGAAACTAGGCAACAAAATATGAGAACTGAGTTTTGTGTTTCTGGAATTGAGTAGATAACAATCATAGTTGAGGCTATGATAAATGCTAAACAAAAAGAAACTTTTTTACTAGATATAGATCTACACAATTCAAGTTATCTTATGGAACCATTTTTCCTAGCATGGTATAAGCCATAGTATGCCATTGCTATTCAGATACCTAAAGATTTAAGATGCTATGTATCATTATTCAAAAAAAAATTCTTTGTTTGACTATTCCATTGCTGAAAAGATTAGAAGCATATAAATTACAAAGTTTTCTGAATGAAGTGGAGAAATGTAGCTATAAGTCTAAAATTTAATTTTTTGATTTAATTTTTCTGGAGAATGTTTTTTCTTATGTTAATAACTGTTTCATATATATTAGAGAAATAGTTGAAGCCCTTTATACTTTAGGGATAAAAAAATACATTATTATAGCATAGGCTATATGAAGGACGTACACAATTGTCAAACTGAAATTTGAAAAAAAAATGAAATTCAAAATAATCTGTGAAAACTATATATGAGAAAATTTATTTATAGTAAGAATAATTTATTGACAAATATGAAAATGTTTAATCTTCAAGAAAGAAATAAATAATACTAAAACAAATTAGAGAAAATTAAACAAAATTATGTTATTAGAAAATGAAGAGAAAGAGCTTTTCTATATAATGTAATAATCTTATTAATACAATTAAAAGTGAAATGGTTTGACTGTACCTTTTTAAATGAAATTTTCTTATAAAACCAAATGTTAATATTCTACTACTTAGTAGAAAAACCTCCATACATTTGAATTGAATGTTGTTGAAATTAGCCAACAAAATACACAGACAATTTAATTTGTCTTCATTTGTGATACCTTTCTTTTTCTGATATTTCTAATCAACATCTCTTGAACAAACCTGATTAGTGAAGTTTCACATTGCCTATTTAAATCACCACAGTATTTCTAACTCAGAGAAAATAATAGCTTTGAGTAACAATAAAATGTGACTAATGGCCTTGTTCATTTGTATACTGTAAGCAAGAGGTAGAATCACTCATGGAAAATTGTGATTGGTGGAATGAATAAGTGGTAATTGCTTCACATTAAATAAACAAAAGACACTATCATATATTAATACATTCACAGTTTATTACAGTTTGGACAGATATTCTAATCAACACTGACAGCAATTGAATAGATCAGTTGCACCCAAAGGTGCTGTTTATTAATTCATCTTAACAAATAATGATGTTGTGTCAAGGTAAATTACGTTTTTTCATATGTTGCAGTGTTTTGTATTGAAATTTGAATTGAACAGGATGCTTATTCATTTGTCCTTATTTAAACATAAAATTAGATATACGTTTGACTGGATTTTTAAAGGAAAGTGTTTTCATTTTTAATGACTTTAAAAAAATAGTTACAAGGGATGTTCTTTGAACTATTAGTCAAGCTGTTAAGAGATTTAGTGTGAATTTTCTATTTCTATCTGCCTTCCATTTAAACTAGAAACAAAATTCTTTCCTGAGTATTACTGACCACATAATATAACAGGAAAATAGTAGGAAGTTTAAAAACATACTGTAATGACTATAATTCAGTTAGTTTAATTTAAAATGGAGTATTTTGAAAGTATAACCAAAAGGAAGTTTTATTTTTGTCCTCTCCATTATACACAATTACATATAACTAGTACCCTGTCTTGGTAAAACCCAAGAATATGTGATATTTTGGGGGGTGTGGAGGGTCAAGATGTGGTGAATGAACTCCACAAACACAGGTTTTATGAACTCCATCCCCACCTCAGACCAGAAACCCAAGACACCAAGGACTACAAATCACATATGGCCATCATCACTAAAGGGACAATTGCTGGAACTGGGGGTGGAGTTAAGCAGTCAGATTTGATATGTAACCAGAAATGTAGGTCATGGGGGTCCTTGATTTTTCATTGGTTTTCAGCATGCTATTGGGATTCCAAGTCAATGGAACTGGTAGGATGCATTCACCAATTTATCTCTCCTTCTTTCTCCTGGAGTTATTCCTTTCTTCATTTTCCCCTTTTTTGTAACTAAATCCTTTATTACCTGTTTTGTGAGTGCCTGAAGTTGAGTCTCATTATAAAAGTCCCTTTTAAGCACACAGGTGAGAACTCGAGTCAGGGCAACCCATTTCACATTGGAGTTGCCCTGTAACAGTTTTCTTGCCTTCGTGTTTATCATGTTCCTCGGAATAACCTCTTTTACACTGTTTAATGTGACCCAACCTTTATTTATTGATTATTTTATGCTAAAAGTACTTAATGAGATATGCCTTCTTGACAAATTGTCAAATGTATAATACAGTGATGTTAACTAAAGGAAAAATGTTGTATAGCTGATCTCTAGAATTTGCATAACTGAAATACTTAATTTAGATTGATTAACAAATTCTGTTTTTGTAGGCTGGTGAACCCAAGGAGATAAATATAATCAGAGTATTATTACTCTAGTGGTATAGTTAGTTGTATGACCTAACTTTAAAACATTCATGTATCATTTTCTTGTCTCCCAAGCATCTAAACCTCATAAAGAATGTATAACCTTAAGATTTCATAGGAGACAGAACTCACTTCTCATTATAAATGATTAAAAATATCAGATAGTTGCTTAATAAGCTATCTGTCAGTTAGAGCAGAGACCATGGGGGATAAGGTATACCTAATCAGATATTAAAAAAAAAAAATAAAGGAAAGAAAACTTAGTACTTGGTGAAATACTAAAAGTAGGAGAATGAGGAAGTCAAGCACTTTATATGATTAGCAGTGAGTGGTATTATTTTTAAAGATGCTGACAGCATAGGTGAATTTTTCAAGGTTTTGAAAAAAATGTATTAAAAGTTTTATGAAAGGATGTAGGTACAAAATATGTGATTTATAGATTATAAATTAACTCTAACATCTCCATCTCCTATTGCTATACATGGATACTTCTTCCTTCTTGGTTTTTAGCCAGTTATCAGAATAAACTGTCACTTAGTTAGCTTGGTTGATCATCTGGTACCAGATCTCAACAGCAGTCAATGATAAGCACTTATGTCACAAGTCCCTTACTATAATAATCCTTTGAGATTCACTTTAATTGAAAATGGCTTACTGATTTACCAGGTCTGGAAGGATCCTGTGAGGGGCCAAAATCCTGAAAAATGACCAATAGCAAAGCAAACACTGTAAAAAGCAGTGTCAGTGTAGTTATTAGAAATATATCACCTGCAGGACTATTCAAGAAAGCTGAACTCAAATGATTGTAAACATGCTAGTATTCCACTATTAGTAATTTTTTTTAAATAATCTTATGAAATATGGCTTTGTTTGAAATAGAAGGTTACCGTTAAGTTAAATCCTAAGTCAATTTAGTTCACAGACTCAGAAAAACCTGGAATTATAGGACAAACACTTTCTTAGAATCTTCTTTCACTTGTTCTCCAAAAAGAAAGGGACAACTATACAATTCATAAAATGAAACATTTAGATCTTTTGATATTTTGCAATGGTGGTTCTAAATTTTCATTAATCTGGAGACAAAAGTATTCTCTACTTGACAGAATCACAGTGAGACTAAGGCACCAAGTAAAACATGAAACCTTGAATGAAATAAACCTCTTGGGAAGTTTGTGTTAACTCTTTGTTATAATGTTTATGTCTGTTAAAATGTTAAGAATCCCCACAATGTCATTTGACCAAAGAAGTAAATTCTATTTTGATCAAATGACCAAAATAGAGGTAAATACTATTTTGAAAAAGTTCAAAGGGAAACTCCTACAAATGTGGCTTTATTTTTCAAAATAGTTCCACATAAAAGTGTAGATGCTGGAAATGGACTGCAACATTAAAAATCACAGTTCAACCACTGAAATGACCTTACCTAAATATCTTGATTACTTTGAACTTTAGTTTCTACATATGTACTTGGATTTTATAATAATATTTATCTTATAAGTTCACTATATATTTCATGGAACATTTATAAGAATGTCTAGCACATAGCAATCATATATTTGTGTTTGATATATCCATCCATCAATCAATCAAAAATGATACAACTTTGGGAAGTTCAAGGAAATTTATTCAATCCTCTAAAAGTTTTCACAGAAGAAACAAGTATTCCTTCCACATTACACTTTAATTATCAATCATTTGTGGAGGATGAAACAGATGGGTCTTGGGAAGTACGGTAGATTATCACATTTTCAATCAAGTAGTGACTAATTATCACTGCTTTTTCAGATATGTTCTTTTAAAATGAATAAATAAGTAGACACTCTGGTGTCTGATATATTATTTCAGAATTTGTGATTTAAAAAATTCTGCCCCAGAAATCAAAAACTGGAAGCAGTTTTCTTTCATCTGCTAGAAACAGCAGTGAGCTACCTAGAATGTCTTACCTTAGCATTAAATAAAATTTTGGATTCTGAGCCACCACTTCACTTTGGAAGATCATGATAATCTAACAGTCAAAGAATGATCTGGATCATTCCATGATCTTAAAAGATACCTTTGTATGATATTGATATCCTCATCACAGTAACACATGAAAAGAGGTAGCAGCAGGTAATTTATATGCTATGATCATCACTTATATTACAAAGAATCGGACATTATTCTTGTGAAAATTCTGGAATCTGTGATATTAGTAGAGTGATTGAAAATACAGTTGACTTGAAAATTTGGAGATACTCTATGGAATCCACCTACATTTCTGCATGTTAGTTTATATTATTTCTTAGACTAAAGCAAGTTATAAAATTCTTGATTAACTTTTCAGAATTTGAAATTCAGCATATATGAGAGGCAACACTTCTGTGACCCATCCAGAAGACTAGTTTTGAAGTAGTTCAGAAATCTTTCTGGATGATATGGGCTACAGTATATACCATTACTACAGCAATATTGAAATCACAGTTTTGCATAATTCTAGGTTAAGATAAAGAAAGTAAAATCAGTGAGAATCTTCACACCTAGGTTGGGCTAGTCCGAGGCCATGCAGGTTTCTTGTTTATTTGTTTGTTTGATTTTTGTAGGCAAGAGCACTTAGGCCAAGAGTGGCACCCTACCCCATTCAGGGACTTGGGTGATAAGAAGTGTGTGAGCAGGATATAATGCAGCCTTCTCTGTTCCTCATAGGAAGGCCTTAGCAAGATTTCATCAAGCTTAGAGGGAAGAGAAGAATGAATAGGGACAAGTTTTTTCCTTGTTTTGGAATGTACTGAGGTGCCCAGAGCTAAAAAGTGAAGACTATAGGTTATTGGAGAGAGCTCTAAAATAAGTGGCTAAAATTCAGAAAGCTGTTCAAGTAAGTTCCAAATCTGTGACAGGATTCATGAAATTAACAAACTGCTGAGAGGAAAAAACACTGGAAGCGCCAGATAAAGAAATAGATGGTCATGATGATGGAAAACCCCAAAATGCAAGCTCATGAAGGAAAAAATATTCCAAGAAATTGAGGTTATTTATGAGTACTTTGGGGCAGTGAAAGATTTGCCTGATGTTAGAGACCTATTTATAAAAGAACCCCTTTCTTCTCCAAGAAAGATACTTACAGAGCTCATAAGAATTATCAATTGTGAATATGTACTGTTACCTAAATTATGATGACAGTGATGGTGTCATTGTGTCTTTGAACAGAAATATGAGAAGAAATTCAGAGTTGAGTTAGTAAAAAATGGAAAACAGAAAGAGAAGCCCGTGTGCAGAGAGAAGAAAAGGAAAAGGAGGAAGAGTTCAATATCTGCCTATCCCCAAGGAAGAGATGATGATGAAGGCAGCCAGGAGAAAGGAAGGGACAATCGAAGCAGAACTTCACAGGGCTGTTACAGCAAGAGATCAAGGAGCTTGCACGAAGGAAGGTGGAACTTCCCTGGAAGTCTGTAAGTCCATCCTGCAGACTGAGAGAGAACAGCTCTACAAATTCTCAGTATACACATTAGAAAGAACATACCACACAATTTTTTTTTTTGTAGTTTTCCAATATCTCAGCTAGTCTTAGGGCCCTCCAAGTATGAAGCACTCCTGAACCTGTGACTCTTTCCACCTGTCTTCCATTTCTTCTATAGCTCAATTCCAGTCATCATTTAGATATCAGCTTGAGTGACACTAACACCAGGACACCTCTCTTTATATCATAGACTGTGTCAGGACTCTTTTTAAGTACTAGAAGCTTTCTGCTCTTTTTCTTAACATAGTGTAATTGTATAATAATCTTCTTGAGTCCCTCTTTTAGAATTGAGGCCATGAGGTATAGATCCTTTTTATTTTATCCAATTTTGTTTATATTATCTAGGATTCTGTTCACACATAATAGAGGCACAAAACTATTTATAAAACAAACAAGTCAATTGTTTCATTGTAAGTTAATTCTTTACAGAGAACTTGGAGTTTTATAATTAATGAAAGGAAGGATGTTCTTCCAGTCACATCTCATCGCCTTTCCTGCTAGTAGGATGGTGAGTTGCAAGGTAAGAACCTTTATTCTAATACTCCTTCCAATGCACAATCCCTTTTCTGTGTCTCATGCCACTTTGTCTAACACTAATCAATATCCAGCAGTAGTGTCATCTGTGGAGAGTATACCGAGCTTTCAAATATATTGCTTGCTCTTGCATTGAGTCTGTATCATCAAATTATTTTGGTATTCCTTTGACTTTATGAGAGCATTTTCATTGTGGGCACATAGGACATCTGTAATAAGCAAATTATCTGATGAAAGGGCAAACATGTTCCTTACTATTGAAAAAAATAGTTGCATATCCAAATCCGATGCTCAGATTATGATGATACACTTGTCAAAACACAGTACAATTATGTTATGAATAGAAGGTTGATTTCATATTTTAATTTTAATGGAGATTGGATATTTGAATTCTGTAGACATGTGTCTGAGTTTAATAACCATCAAATTCATGTTCAGATTGAATGACCGAATCAATTATTTCTCCAAAAGTAGTTATTAAAGGAGTTTTAAATACATAAGAATAGTAATGGAACAACTCATGAATATTCTATGTTTCCAAAATTAATCAAAAGTCAACTTCATAGTTTATGTTTGTGGAATCATTATTATGTGATTTGGAGATGCTAATGAGTTGTAAAGTAATGGAATGTTAATAACTTTTGGAAGGGCTTAAACAGCTAAAGGACATTAAGAGGCCAGACAACACTTAGCACAGTGACCTCATGTACTACATATTTTGGCTCTGGACTTCTATTTTTATGAAAGAGATATTTTTCTAACCTATGTATTTCATGGTATGTGGAACAAATCAAAACAGAACATAAACAAAGTTTTATATTTTGTATTTTATAGCAATAAAATAATGAGTTAATGTTTGTCTTTTTCTGTACTATAAAATGCTTTATTATTTGATGTTTGTATGGTTCCAAATTATTTTGAGTATTGCAAATGAATAAACACATTACAAAATGTTAAACTGAGACACATGTTCCTGTTCTGCCTCTGTTCAAACACAGTTTTTGTGTTGTGCTAAGAGTAGCACTCAGATACCACTGAATTTAGAGGCTACCAGTGGCTGTGTACAGGCAGTCCACACTGTACATAGTGTAAATGTTTAGGATCTGAGGGCTGATTTTATTTCAGCAGCCATCCTGACTAGAGTGTGCTGTTTTCTTGACAAGATCTATAGGAGATCTTAATTCTATCTGACCTTTCCAACCCTGTCCAACAGGAAATAGTTAATAGTCATTGGGGCTATCAGAATTTTTCATGACCAGCAGACATGGCCACTTATTTCTGATTCAATCAGAATATTTAATAAGAATATGAAAATCAGAATATTTAATGAGAAATGATTTTAGAGTAGCTAATGATGTTGGAATTGGCTAAGAATAACATATTAAGCAATAATAGGATATAAAGACCATGATTTAATAGGATATTTCATTGGATAACCTCATCCTGACCTTGAGTATTCACTTTCTTTTATCCATTCATAAACCTATTTAACCATACCCCCATTATTTCATGTATCCAACAAAAAAAAATAATTTTGTGTTAACCATATTTCAAAAGCTGTAAGTGTGCATAAAACAAAAATACTAATACAATAATTAATATAATTATATTCTCAAGAAAATTTCAATTTGCTATGGGAGTCAAGAGAGCAAATAATTATGGCCTCCCTGGTGGTACAAGGGGTTAAGTCACAACACTATTAAACTATCCACAGCCACTGCAGCATGAGTCTGATATCTGGCCAGGGGGCTGACCCACACGGCACAGTAGACCTTCCTATCAGCAGATCTGCCTGTTCTGTTCCCCAATCTGTCTCTAGTGAATCCTCTCATCCCAGCACCTCTAGTTTGAACCCCAACTCTCATATGCATAAATTAAAAAAAAATATTTTAATAAAGATAGAGCAAATAATTATGCAGAGGGAAAATTTTCAAATAAAAATTATCTTGATGTCGAGAGAATAATTATAGGAGAAAGAATACATTTTGGAAATGGCAAATCTCTTCAGTTTGCTGAGTTGTAAGGTGCATATATGAGGTATAATCATTTGGTCCAAAAATAAGGAAATATTGATCATGAATGGACTATATGAGAAAATATACTTATTTCATCCTATATTCATATGAGAAGAGATTAACACTTTCCAAAAGATAACATTACTGGTGGCAAAGATAAAGTTTTAGAGGGGACAAGATTGTAAGAATTAGTCCAGTTAGAGGACTATGTGATATACATATGTGAAATATTTAGGGAGAGAATTTTACAATTGTGATTCTGGAAAAAATAGAAATGTACCTTATGTTTATTCATAAAAAGGGTAACTTATTTGAAATGCATGGATATTGACATAGGGAGTCATAAAATAAACTACTTTTAGATAAATCCAAATTTATGACTCGAAAATGACTAGTAAATAAAGACATTTTGACCAAAATGTGGAATAAAAGGAAATGAGTAGATATTATAAACTCTTTGGCTAGTATTTTTTGGGTTTCAGGGGCTAGGGAAGTAAGATGATAAGAAAATATAAATGTCAGTTTAGAGATAGATATTCCTTTAAAATAATTTTAATGATAATTATATACTCCCCAAAATATAATTTGTTGAAACATTAAACCATTACTGATTTCATTATTTTAGTTTTTTTTCAATTGAATCTTTTTCTTTATACTTGTTTTGAAGTGTCTGTCACAAGGGAGGAAAAAAGACTATTTCATGTGGAATTCATTTCCAGAAGTTGTAAGGGAAAACCAGCAAGCAAAGAAAGTATTCTTAAAACTCATAAGGGAACTATAGATGCTTGTGAATTAAAGAAATAATATTAGAAAATCAAAGCTTTATTCTTTGCTGCCATCATTTGAAAATCCTGCCAGGAAAGTGAAGCTATGTGTGTGTGTGTTTTTTTTTTTTCTACAAATCAGTTTTCTTTAAATAAAACAAAAATATAAGAGGAAGGGAGGGATTAGATAAGAGCAACCAGCCATTTTTGAAAAAGATTAACAAAGAGAAATATCTTCTAATATTAATTTGGTATAATTTAGAGTGCATTCTTCTGTTGCACATCCATTATAAGTATGAAGCATAAGGAAATAAATAGGTTCTTAAACATGCTTATGATTTTATGTAACTTCTGGTTCTGTTATGTTTGTCTTGAAGAATTGCTAAAAGGAGGAAATGATTTGTTTTCAAATCTGAGTCCATTTTATGTGAATAAAAGAGCATTTATAATGAAAGACCCAACAAATATTTTCTTTCAGATCAACTCACTGAAAAAAATGAAACATATTTTTTGTTTATATGCCCTATTAGAAAGCACACATATATGTATTAGTCAATGCCATTTTGAAGCAATATTGAATATTTTTGCAAACATTATCTTATTCTGTTACAACTGGAACTATTGAAAATATAGTCTCAGTATTTCAAATAAGAGAAATTTTCATAGATGTTACTTATGATGTGTCTTTCAGCTGGTAAACAGTAGCAAAATTTTGAACTTGAACTACTGGAAAATGCAGAAAATAATTTTAAAAGGGTTCTTTAGGTAGGTCACATTTAAATTACTCACCCCATTCTTTTATATCTGTCTTTCTTCCACTCTAATCTACTTTTCAGAATATTTATCTCAGACCCTGATTTGATCATTACCATTTACTCCAATATTTTACTCAATCTTCTTTCTTCTCTCATCTTTGAAATTCCTCCTCTTGATTCAATTCTTTACTAGCTGAAAAGCTAGTTGATATTTGAAATACACTTAAGTAGAAACAATATACTTAAGTAATATCAAAATATAACACATTATTTCTTCACATTCTCTTCTAACTAATCCCAAATTTTCCCTTTTCAGTTAGTTTTGCTACAGTACAAATTACCAACTCTGCATTCCCTTTCCCACTTTCAGTATTACCTAAACACTTGAGAATCTGATTTCCACTTGCAATATTAAAATAAAGTCATGATCTCTTCCTTGTTACAATATATTTATTGTGTTGGTCAGATATATTCCTGTTGTAACAGTATAAAACATTTGAAACCCTAGAATTTTTAACTTAAAATAAGTTTCTCTTTGCCTTTTCTCTGCTGATCTTAATCTTTGCTCCTCTTCTGTAATGTGTTAGATATTCTGTTTTTTCAGGCTGCATTTCAGCAGAGGATGATCCTAAATCTTAGCCCTACGTTAAGTCAATAATTTCAGAAGCATAATTGGAATAAAAAGACAAAAATTATTTGAAAATAATTAGTTGGCATTTCTTTCATGTTTATTGCATTTTGTGAATTTTAAATAATAAAAATCTTAATTTCTTTGTTACTTTGAATGAAGTTGTAAGATAGTCACTGAAATAAGAATATGTAATTACATGTCTTATTTTTGAAATTCACAAAATGATTAAGTTTCATTTCCACTTATTAAAGATGGAAAATACTGACCAAATAGCATATATGAGTTCCATCCTCAATGAATTCTTAGCATCCTGATAAGACTCATCCACACGTAAAAATCAACAAACCCTAAGTCCTAATTATTGGTTTCTCTCTCTAACCAGTTCTTTCAAATATGTTTCCATTATTTCAAGTGATAGAATTTAATCTAATTAGTTACCTTCTTCAAATCTAACATTCAATAATTCACAGTACAGTACTTCTTCTTTATACTATAGTATACTATTGCCACTTTATGTCTATCAATAATCTGATGCTTTAATTCATAGACTTATGTAGTGCCTCAAAATATTAAATGTAAGAACAGCAATATGACCCAGCAACTCCAATATAAATATGCACCCATGAGTGCAAAAATATTAATATGCAGTCCTGTGTTCATTGCAACACTATTTGCAATATTTAAATTATGAAAACAACCATAGGCAGGTAAAGAAGGTGTGGTGTATATGTACAATTGAATTCTACTCAGCAATAAAAACAGCTGAATGCTTGCCATTTGTGACACTATGAGCAGAACTGGAAGGAGAGGATTATGCTAAGGAAAATAAGTCAGAAAGTGAAAGACAAGTAACAAATGGTTTCATTCATATGTGGAATATAGAGAAACAAAACAAAAGGAACATACAAAATTAAAACAAAATGAACCCTAGACATCTGACTGCAGAATGGAGGTTACCAGAAAGGGAGGGTAGGGGTGAAAAGCAAGGGATGGGGGATGGAGATGAATGATTTATGATAGAGCACTTTGGGTGCCTTGGATGTAGGTGTCATGTCATAACATGTATCTGAAGAGCTTTGAACTGGTACCCCTAAATCATATACAGTGTGGTACTAATGTTCCTCAGTAAAAATGATACAAGTAAAAATAAATAAAACTGAAAAAAATATTTCTCCTTATGTATCACTCAAATCTAAGATCAACTATATATCATTCCTTTTTAAAATATAAGTAAGTTCTCCATGATAAAATCAGGGAAATAAAAAAGTTAATGAAAATAAATTTAAACAAAACAGACCCAAGAATGGAAATATTATAAAATTGCTGTCAACGAGTATAGAAGCCATATAAATATAGCAACATGATTCAATAAAATCACAGTATAAAATTTGGAAGGAAGTGTAAGAAATTTAAAAATGTGCATTTTAGTACAGCAGTCCATTTTGTTTAATAGTTTGAATAAAAATTTGTAAATGAGTGCTTCAAAAAGCTAAATGATATTCAGAATGACTTTTTTTTTAATTTAAATGTTTATTCTAGACAGCATTTCTCTTGTGGTGATTAAATAGTAATTTAAATTAAAAATAAAAGAAAAAGAAAGTGGAGTTCAATATGACATATGTGGTCCTTATTCTGCTCTGTCATTCTTTTGTTCCAGCGCCTTCTGTAGCTCTGATGCTGGGTGATAGTCTGATTGATTGCCACTGATAGAGTTCCCAATACTCAGTCATACAACTAGATAAATTCAGGAATCTAGTTAGTTCTGTGACCTTCACTGTTAATGAATCCTGTAGGCTCATTAGTTGCAATTTGAAGCTTTTTAAAATTAATTGCCTTGAGTTTAATGAAGTTTTTGCTTGCTTGGAAATCAGAACAATGGTAAATACCTCAACAAACTCTTTCACTATCATTTATCACTGGTTAGTTGTGACCTTGAAGAGGCATTTTCTTTTATCAGTTATGGCATGATTGTAAAAATGCATAGAATGGGTTTTATCTTAACTCATAGAATCATAAATTTTAAAATTTATATATTAGGAAACATTAGCAATCATGTGTAAATCAGTAAAATACATTAAAATACCTTAAAATTGTTTTTGTTAGGATTCATGATTTGAATTTATTATTTCTTTAACTTATTTGACTGTATAATTGTCATATGTCTCAGGCACCAGAACAACTACCCTCACACTATTTTTAAAAAATAAAACTACAGGGCCTCCCTGGTGGCGCAGTGGGTTAAGCAACACAATATGAGGCAGACCACAGCCACTGCAGCATGAGTTCGATCCCTGCCTCCGGCCAGGGAGGGGACCCACATGGCAAGGCAGACCTCTCCTGCTGTGCCCGCTGCTCCCCTCAGCAGTGTACTTCGGTTGATCTGCCTGTTCTGCTCCCTGCTCTCTGTGGTGAATCCTCTCAGCCCCCCACACTTCTGGCCTGTACCCCAGTGCTTGTTTGTATAAATAAACAAATCTTAAAAAAAAAAAAATACTACATTATAATTTATACATATGCTTAATAGGAATGTGAATTGATATAAACATCACAAAGAAAAAAAAAGATTCATGAAATGTAGTGATCTGTAGAGGAATAAATTACTCTGGAGGAAACCTGAACTTTTAACTTCCACATTTTAATTTCTTTGTACAGTTGTATATTAAAACAGGTTAAATATGTCTTCCTTGACTTAATTACATAGTGTTTTTATAAGTAAAAACATTCATATAACTTTTTCATAGTTCATGTCTTCTGGTGCGGTCAATTCTGTTACTTCTGGATTATCTGTTTTATAATTGCATTAGAACAGATTTTTCTATGCTCATCATTCACAAAAGTCATTCACTTTCATCATTGGAATGACATTTATTTGAGTTATTTTCATAAGTGTGGCATGAATATTCACTGCTACATGCATATACCAGGATGACCAATGACAAGTACCAAGAAACGTGAACTAAATAGCTGAATTCTGGGCTTGCATGGACTTTTAGCAATGTTACACAGGAAAGTTACTCAGTGTAATGTAGGTATGGATTAGAATAGCAAAAAGAATTATTTCAGCTTTTATTGAAATGGGCTTCTATAATTACAGGGATGACAAGATTATTGAAATGAAATCTAGAAATGTTAAATTCTTTAAAGTTCCATAATAAGTTTGTTTCAGTCTAAAGACACTAAGTCATATTTCTGCTTTACAGTTCAGAATTTCTCATAACATAAATACACCCCTGTTTCAATAGTTAAAATATTAAATATACATTTTAATTAGATGTCTTTAATACCACTAGAGAGTTTATAAGTATTGCATAAATATTAATATGAAATTATTTCCATAGATTCAAAAAAACCTAAAACTATTTCTTTCTGTGACTATTTGGGATATATCACCCCATAATATGTATTAATATGAAAATACATTGGCAAAGTTATATTCAAACCTAACATTGAAATCTTTGCATGAGTGAAAATTCTTCCAAGTAATATTTAATGGAGAGAGCATCATCAAAATGTTCTATACTCCTGATTTTAAAAGAAATGTATTTCCTACAAAAGTGATACTAAGAAAGAAACACTTCTGAATGAATAATGAAGCTTTAAAGGAAGGGTTGTATTTGAAATAAATCCCCCTAGTGGTGACAAGTGAAAGTACATACCAGAATGAATTTTGAAACTTTTATATATGAAAAATCCCCTACATTTCACAGGCCCATTAGAAGACTGAAGTGAGAAAATGTCTGTGATGCAATGTGGACAATGCTGAAGTGTATGAGTTAATCTGTATATTTCAAAATTCAATCAAAATTAATTATTAGTATAGTTAAATAATATTGATATAATAATTTCCTTTGATCAACTGGGAAGTATAATTTATATAAGTGCTCAAATGTGCTATATTTGAAAACCAGAATAAAAGCATGAAATTAATAAGAAAGACAATATCTTTTTTTTAAAGATTTATTTTTTATGCAGACAAAAGCTGGAGTGTAGGCCAGAGGTGTGGGGGTAGGGAATGAGAGGATTTCACCAGAGAGGGAGTGGGGAGCAGAACAGGCAGACTGACTGAAATACACTGCTGAGGGGAGAGTGGGCGAGACAGGAGAGGTCTGCTGCACCATGTGGGTGGAACCTCCCTGGCTAGGGATCAAACTCTTGCTGCCAATAGCTTCATGGTGCTGAGACTTAATCCCTTGTCACCAGGGAGTTCCAAAGATCTTAATACCTTAATAGACTGACTAGTTGAGGTATTTTTCCCCTTGTTGGCTCACAGATCCAAAGTTCTTTATGTTTTTCTTCAAATGACCACATGTTTTCTGTATACTTTTTAAACAGAATTTATCAAATATCATCACTTTTAATTATTAGCCCTACTATTAAATTACCAGCACTTTCATAGGGTATATTTTTCCACAGTTTTAAAATAGAAGGGGCTTCAGTGAAGCTCTACTTTGCCTTTTCATTCCAGCATGAGGAAACAGAGTGAGTGGTCATCTACTCTGGGACAAAGGACAAGTGAGTGATGAGTAAAGTGCCTTCAAGTATGTACACCTTCAGCTTCTGCATATTAGTCCCTGATTGCTCCAGTCCTTTAAAACATTTGTAAACCTTGAGGGAAGGGAAGTTTTTTGATTTATAAAAATGAGATCAGAAAATCCAATTATTTTCATGGTCGATAGTCCCCCAAAACTACTAAAAATATTATGTGTGGCATTATTAAAAACAAACAACAAATTAAATTTAAAACTTAAACCATTCATGTAGGTGAAAACCATATAATGGCCTCCTAAAAATGGCAAGTTACTAATGTAGCTCTTGGGAGGAATTTTGTTCTACATAACCATTTATTATTCAATACTATATATATATAAAGAACAAAGATTACTATATTCAGTTGTATTATTTTAATTAGTTCAAAATAGAACTAATTAAGAGAAAACCTGTAGCAAGAAAGAATGCCACCATAAAACATTCACTTTAATAAGTGGTCTTTTGTGGTTGAGATGAGGTAAAAATAATCATCCCTTATGTTTAAACCAGTAAGTAAAATATAATGATAAAGTATGCAATGTTTGTGTTAAAAATTAGAGATAATTTAAATAAGAAATTGCTCTAGTAGCCATTTTATATTGAAATAGCACTTCTGTACTATTTCCAACCACATATTCTCCATTTGTCTTTACATAGTATACCTTTTTGTCTGCTATGACTTCATTTAAATAGAATATATAACCATCATAACTGAAATATTTTCTTTTCCACCATCATTTTCTATGATATACTTCATCTTGTGTTAGTGTTTATTGGACCTCAAGTTAATTTTTTTATTCAGGTGTTCATAAATTAATATTCTCTATCACCACTAAAACATAATTCCTAGAAATCAAATAATTGGTCTCTTTGGTTTACAGTCAACTCTCCAATGCCTAAAATAGGATTAGGCATAGAGTAATTAAAATAAAAGAAAAAAAAGTGCATGGACTTATTCATGGGATTTCCTAGAATTCCGTGTATTCTCTATTATAGGTGCTTTTGATAACTATGTTATACACAAATTTAGCAATGCCGCCTTATGATATTAATTCCATCTCCAATGGAAAGAGGCTACAGACATTGCTTTAGGTAATAGTTTTGTTTTAAGCAATAAACAAGTCTGCAGGAAAGGGAAAGGAAAAGGTGGGAAAGGAAAATTTAAGAACATATTAAAGAACTGACAGGAGTTAGGGAATGTTTCAATTTGACAGTCAAATGTATTTTCTACTTTGCCTTCTAGTGAGTTCACAGTTTCCAAAATTATATTTAAAAAGATGTTGAATTAATTTCTTCCTTGACTATAAAACCCTGCTGTGTTCCTAGTTAATTTACTCAGTTCTTTTATAATGAAGACCAGGAGGCCCTGTCTTTTAAATTTATATCTGCAAATTCTATGACTTCAAAAAGGTGCTTAGGACATAAGGAAACTGACTTATTCATTCATTTACTTCAACCTAGACTAAAGGAATAATACTAATATAGTTATCTAAATTGTAATTAATATTAAATAATAAGATAAATAATAAGGATTTAACTTAATCTTCCCATATTTTCCTCCCACCAAAATCTCATTTAGGTGAATTCGCTTATACAAATTCCCTAAATACTTTTCACTACAAAACTGTTCTCTCCTTCTCTAACTGCAGGCCAGCATTTCATTTCCCCTATAATGCATGTATGGGAAATTTTGCAACTGTACCATGTTAAATTTTATGCATTCAAAATCATAACTTTATCCACTTTTAAAAGCATCCCTAATGTACAATGGTCATTGAAAAAAGGGAATATAAAGGTGGGGAAAAACCCAAAGTAAAAACCATTTTAATAAATTCTCTTTTCTTAAATCAGAATAACTCTGCTTGTCAGGTTAATTTAGTTCTAACCATTTTAAATGTAGAATTAGATCATTCCCATCATGTTACTCTTTTTTCTTACAAAATAGTTGACAATTCCTAAAATTACAGAAATAACATAGAAATTAAAATTATAGAAATAATTTATCCCTTCTTTTACAGTTTAAAAAATCTTGACTTTCTTCTTCTGAATTATCAGATCAGTTAAATTTCCTTAATAAAATGTTTCTCCATTTATGTACTTAACAGCATACTAGTTGTTAAAACACAGTAATAAATATGAAATATTTCCACAAAGAAAATTCCATTCTAATGGAAGTACAGACATGTAATATAGCCAATAGAGTATGAAGAAACGTATGAAGAGGCAGAGAATTTAGTTACTGAAATGAGAATGAGAAAGTGAAGTGAGCAACAAGCCAAAGGTAGATTTCTGAAAAACGTATGTTAATGCACAAGAGGAAAGCAAAGAGTTCAAGGTCATTGAATAAATAAACATAGATAAAATAATGACATAAATGAAAAAAGTTGCCATCAAAGTGAAGTAAGAGAGAGTTATAATTAAGGAAGCATAGCTCAATGCTGTCAAAGATTGTAGAGAAATTCTGCAAGATATTAACTGTGTATAGGTCTAGCAATATAAATGCTATAGATTGTTCTACTCCCCTAAATGTTGAAAACATCATATAACAGTTCTCATAATCACTAAAATAACCTGAGGTAGATACTAATTTATTCCTACTTACAAAGAAAGTAATGAGACAACAGAGTAGTAAAACATACTTAAGTCCACAAAGCTAATAAGCTGTGGAGTGAAATTTAATCTCAGTTAATTTTGCTCTAAAATTTTGCTCTAAAACCTACAAAATTAAACAATATACTGATAGTTAAACATAGGACTATCACAAGTCAAATTAACTTGAGGGTTCATAATATCAATATTAGTCATTAATTATAAGCTTGTAATTATTTTTATCCCACACTATTTAAAAAGAGTGTATTGATATAAATCTGAGTTCTCCAGAGAAAGATAGATAGGTGAGTAGATAGTTAGCCAGGTAGGTAGATAGATAGATAGATAGATAGATAGATAGATAGATAGATAGATAGATAGATAGATAAATAGATAGACAAATTATATATATATACTCTTCTCCATATATGAATATATATATTTATAAATAAATATATATGGAGAAGAGGAAATTATTAGAAGAATTAATCTCACCTCATACAACTGTGGAATCTTAGAAGTCCTACAATCTCTAGTCAATAAACTGGGTACCCAGGAGAATTAATATATAGTTCTTGTACAAGTCTGAAGACCTAAGAACAAGGAATAGCTGATGATGTCAATTCAAGTCTGAAATTGGCAGGTTTACTGCAAAAATTGGGGTTGATATTTCAGACTGAGTCTGAAGGGCAGAAAAAAAAAAACTCCATGTAATTTTAAAATAAATTACTTTGTATTTCCCTCCTGAAATGGTATCCAAGCAGCAATGAAAATACACACATAAATAGATACAAATTCCTTGAACTTCTCAGGGTGTCAAGTAAAAGAAATTCCTTCTCATGCAGTCTTTTTGTTTTATTCAGATCTTCTATTTATCGGATGAGACCAACACACATTAGAGATAGAATCATTTTTATTCATTCTACCAATTCAATTGTTAATTTCATACCAAAAAACTTTACAAACTCACCCAGAATAAAGCTTGGTCAAATAACTGGGCACATGTGGTCCAGTTAATCTAATATAATACATGAAATTAAAGTAACAAATCTAATCATGTCAACTTGCACCATTTGCATCTTATTAAACCATATGCAATCACAAAATAAACACAATGGCAAGTTCTTAACTCTGTCTGATATGAAATAATTATCTTCCATACATCTAAAAATATACTAACATTTCCACACAAAAAGAGACAAGTAACCTTCAATGATTTTGATGTTATTCTTCTATTTAATATGACATAACTTAAATTTTATGATATCAAGTCAATACACCCTTGTTACATAAGAGATTATGAAAGGATTAAAATAGACATTTGTTACACATCTATAACCACAAACATACAAAGAGGAAATACTAATGGCACTTGTAGTCCTTATTTCTATAACAGAAATATGGTTATAGCTGATATTTATAACTCTATATTCTTCAATTAACTATTCTGTATTGTATTTGTCTTCAGCAAGCAACTCAGCTCACCTTGGTTCTGTACTTGGGGGGCATGGAAAATGAAACATGAAATCAAGACATGTAGAGACACTAGAAGAGATGTCAGTGAGAGATATGTAGGGAGGCTAACTATGGCAACCTTTATCTTGATTTATACTTTGATTTCTCTCCTTTTGTCTCAGACATGCCTGGTCCCTTCAGCCTTTTTTCTTGTAGTTCCCTGCCAGAAGGTGCTTTAGACTTGTGGCAAGTTTTCAGATATCAGTTATCCTACTATGGGCCAATCCTACTTGACTGGGTATTTAACCATGAGGAGTTGGGAAACTTTGTGTGTGTGTGTGTGTGTGTGTGTTTGGGGGGCACGGGAAGTTATTCTCCTCTTTCTATGCACATTAGTCCTATTCAAGTTCTTTCTCACTAAGCATATGCTTTGTATACATAAATATGTATCAGATGGCAAAACCGATTTAGGCCATGTAAGCTTGGGTTCCCAGAATTCCATTCTATCTTCACATTAACATTACCAGTTTATGATGCCATAGACTACCAGTACATTCTTTGCTATATCTTTGAAATTCTGTTCTCCCAGAACCATATATACCAAATCTGAATCATAATTCTAAGAAATGTGATCAAGTGGATATATTAGTCTCTGTATGTGCATATATCTCTAGCTCTACTTTAATATCTAGCTCTAATCTATATTTATTGAAATTGACTCATTATATATTATAGAGGCAGAAAAGTCTTCATATCTTCAACCTTCAAGGTAGAGATCCAAAAGAACTAATGTCTAAGTGTGAAAACCAGGAGAGTCAATGATGTAAGTTATAGTCCAATAGCCCAAAAGCCCAGAAGAGAGATATTTCAGGATAAACCTGAGGGTCATAATATACCAATTTCCCAGCTATCAATCAGGAAAGAAGTGGTCCCTTTTATTCAGCCTTTATTTTCCAGTCAGGTGTCATCTTAATGGGATGAGACCCATTCACATTAAGGATGACAGTATGATATTGGGCTTTAATCTTTTGATGCAAATGTAATCACATGTAAAATACCCTCACAAAAACACCCAGAGGAATGTTTAGCTAAATATCTGGACATGCTGTGGCTCAGTCAACTTGACATATAAAATTAGATCTCAATATAATAATCATTTACTTAATTTCAGAGAAAAACAATGCTGGGACACTTTCTTCTTTTACCCCAGTACACCCAATCCAGTACCCATTCTAGGTTGTATGATGATATGCACTCTAAAAACCATTACACTAGGCTAGTCTGTTGCTAATTCTGTAAACATAGAGACTTTAACAATGATATGATGAAGTAGGAGGCCAAGCAGCTGGGAAAAATAATAATAGCTCACTAGCAAAATTAACAGATTTAAAAGCACATATTAGAAAGAAAATGTTATACCTTCCCTCACTACATATGGGAAAATACAATGATGTGGAAATGTTTCATATATAATAAAAGTATGCCATTGCACTAGGGTGCATAGAGCATGGAACACAGAAAAATATGCAGTTTTTAGTGTGTATTAGAAAGCTTGGGAAATAACCTGACCTAACGGAAATAGGTGGGGAACCGTAATTACTTTAAAAAACTGGTACTAGGAATGCTAGGTATTGTAAATGAATCTCATCATTCATGTTCAGTGAATTCCTTTAAACAAGTAGGTCCAATTAATTAAGATGTCATTGAACATGGAAGAGCAAAATAAATTAAAAACAGTGGGTGCAATGGTAAGCTACGTTAGGAAAAGGAACATAATATAAAAGTAAAAAGACAGCAAGAAGGGATAATGACAAGTAAATATGGTTAATATAAAATAATGACATGTTTAGGCAGACAAAATATTGATGCAATCATCCTCACTCTATATTTCTGACTATTGGACATTTGTGGTACCTTGCTTGATTTAAGCAAAAGATTACATTAAATACTGTAGAGAATTAAAAGAACTGGAAGATGTTATTTATTTAACATGTTACTTGGGTATAATCATTTTCTTAGTACAGATAAGAAAATATATACATTTATATAAAACAAAATATGTAGTTTACATATATATGTATGCTTATCTGTATATGAAATATGCAATATGTTTATAAAATATATGCATATTTAGAAGGCAAAGTACAAACGGTTATTAGAAGTAATGGTGAGTGTTGAAAGTATCAGTTTGGGAGGGAGTTAGTTTTTTAATGGGAAATTCTTTAAAATTTGTAGAATTAAAGGAGGAAATATATAATATAAAATAGTCTGTAAATTTGGTTAAACAACTGAATCAGTTGAATATATGAGACAATTAAGCATCAACATTATCTCTTTGTCCATAATTTAGACTAAACTGTTAAGAAAGATCCCCTTGGACCTGCCAGCATAAATTAGACTTGAGTATAAAATAGAAAAGTAAATGCTTTCTGATTTCTCACCAGCTAAGCATTGGAATTCATCCACTTATTGGGGTCATTGAACATAATAAAAGGGAGAAATTCATTAAATAAGATTATGGCTCAGTGGCTGGGTAAATAACAGAATGTATAGTATAGATGAATGACATAATTTGCTGTGTTTTATGTCAGAATAAAGTGTCTATATTAAGAATGGATTTTTTAAGTTAAATGTTATAGAAAATGAATGGTATTGATGACAAATATGGGAAATAAAGTAAAAATCTTCTAATAGATATAACTGAAGTCCTAGAAAAGGGAAAGGAAGAGAGAAAGTTAGAGATAAAGAAAGAGGTAGAGGCAGAGAGAGACAGACATAAGATAAATGGGAAAAGAAACATGGCAGAATATTACTACTGGTGTCTTGGTGGTTGGTGAGAATAGCAGAAGGGAGTGTAGTGTAGTGGTAAAGAAGGGGAGGGAATCCAATGAACTATTGTTGAGAAATATTGGCCCCTTTGTTGTTGGGTGTGGTAGGTGTTTGGTTGGTGGGTGTTGGTGGTACAGGATTGAACACATTCATTAAATGTATATAATATTATAAATCAAAGTTAATCAATACATTTTAAAAAATTAAATCAACTAAAAAATCATAGCTGAACCCAACATTGAGAAAATCTGAAAATATCTCAGAAGTATTTTTTTGTAGTAGCAGTGATGGAGTAAATATGAGTTGCAATTATCTTCCTGTCTTAAACATAACAACAATAACAAAATCCAGATTAATTGCACAATGAATTTTGAAACAGTAGACTTCAGGTAATGAAGGACATTAATTAGTGAGAAATGGGAAATAAATGAAGCAAGGCCATCAGTTGTTCAAGTTCACTGCATCCAGAGGGTCTGCAGGGGATAACACAGTGAAAGGGAGACTTAAGTAGAACCTAGTAGATTTTCTAAGTTATTAATGTGTAGCTGGGAGTCAGGGATGACCATAAAAGTTAGAGTCCCAAGGAAAGAACATGACAAGAGAAAGTTGTGCACAGAGAGAAGTCTAAAACCCTTCCTAAGGTATTCTTGATTATTTAGCAAAATATTGATCAGTTCAAATATGGAAAGAGAACCACTAAAAGGGTCTTAGAGGGAACAATGCCAGTTCTTATAGGCCAGCCTAGAAAATTTTGCAATTCATTAAATTTTTTAAGAATTCAAGGAGCCTTTTGATTCATAGTCAAGAATAATTATCCCTCGTGTAAGCACTACTCTTGTCCCAACTACCAAAATTTTAACCAGATGTATCAAAAGAATCAAAGTACCCCCAAGTAATTTAACTGCATCAAAAAGAAAGATTACAGTGATATATAATAATAAATGATATTCAGAATCCAAGAAGTAAAGAGATCATATCTATCATGCAAAGATTATCAGGCAATAAAAGAGGTAAAATAAAGAATTCTATGAGATAAAAATATCAATCATCAAACTCATTCAGAATGGACACAAATGTTATAATTAGCCGAGAAAAACATTAAAATAGTTATAATTCTATTCTGTATGTTGAAAAATATAAAGTAGAAACTTGTGATAATCAAGAAATAAGAAAAATGACACATGAGGTAAAATTGATCAGATTAACATCAGGTTAGGCATAGCAGAAAAAAATGAGTGACTTTACAGGCAAAATAATATAAATTATACAACTAAGGATTAAACTATACAATATGAAATACAGGACAAATGAATGATTAAGAAAAGTTCATTTAAAAAAGTTCATTCATATATATATAAAACTGTATCAAGAATCCTAATGCACTGGAAATAGAGTTCCTGCTGGAGATAAGGACAAACAGACAATAATATTTAAATAAATAATAACTGAATTTTTCCACCTTCTTTACCAAGCAACTACTATTTAAATTGTTCCTGGTATGCTTTTGGGACCCATTAAAAACTAACACTTGGCTGGAGGACATTAACTATGAGATTGAGTAGTTTCCTATGTTGGATGTTTTCAGAACCAGTAAGTCAGTCATAAGGTTTAAAAGATGCAGAAAAATACCATGTATTTTGTGCAATAAAATATTTTGTATCATTCTCAAGTAAGTTCCAAATAGCAAAGTAAGGTAGAAAAAGAGGTCACAGACACACCTTTACTTAGATCTATTGTACCAATGACTCTCCCTTTATGCTTTATGCTTGGTAGGAATTTCACAGGCCCAGCCTGCAGGAGAGGAATAAACATAAACCGGGTTCAAAGAAGTGTTTGTTTGAAATACAGGTGTGTGTTAAAGATGAAATATTGCCACATAAGACTTCACTCACTGGTATTCCTAAGAAAGTGATTAGTAGAAATCAGTTAAATGCCCTTGGATTCAAGCAATATTCGTGGCACTCCTAATATGTATCTAGGAAGAACTAGCTTGAAATAAGATAGATACAAATTCAAGAGCAATAACAAAAGGCTTGACTGGTTAATTAGGTGTCTAAAAAAGCCCATAAGTAAATCATACACAAGGGGTTCTGTGTAAAAAATAAATGAATGAACCCATGAAAATGAGTATGAAGTTTATGGCTCTTTTTGTCTCATGATTCATTCCCACCAGAGAACATCCACTATATACAAAGCACTCACCAATGAGAAAAATACAATGATATTTTTCAGTGGCCCTCAGTTAACCTCTTTTCCTGGATATGATGATGTTTTACAAGGGGCCATAAATGGAGTAGTCTGGTAACAAGCATAGAACCATGGAAGTATGCTACAGAATGGCTTCTCTGACACCAAGATTGATTTAACTACAGCTGCCTTTGAGTGTTCATCTTGTCAGTAGCAATGAATGATGCCAATTCCTTCATATGATACCGTCTTTTGAAAAAATCCAGCCTGTGATTTAGTGGAAAGTTCATTACATCTGTCTTCTTCAACCCTGGAGGATTCAGTGTTTCATCTTTATTGGAATTGACATTTACTCTAGATATTGGTTCTCTGCTAAAGTTTTTCTGTCAAAATCATTATGTAAGGCTTACAGAATGTCTAAGCTACATTCATGGGATTCCATACCATAAAATCACGAACCAAGAGATAAATTTTACGATGAAAAATTTCAAAATTGTGAGTGATTGTCTTTGATTCTGTATATCCTCCTTAAAAAACAGTCATTCTAACAGATTATTGGACTGTTTAGAGTCAGCTAAAGTGTCACCTGAGGTCTGACACCCTATGAGACTAGTGTGCTGTCCTTAGAATGCAAGGATAAACAATAAACATATGATGCCTTAGTTCTAATATTTAGCCTACACAGATTTGGGGAAAACAGATGAAAATAGATTTAGTCCTGTATATCATTTCTCCCGGGAACTTAATTATTATTTGTTCTTCTCATCCACTATGTGTATTATTAAATTAAAAGTCCTGGATGAGGCTGCATCCTTCAGAGGAACCTGTGATAATGGAGTAATTTCCCATGAACTTGAAACTACTAATTAAATAATTAACTTCTACACAGAATTGGCAGCCAATCAGAATTAAGAAAGGAATTGCTTAACAGGAAGGGTCAGTTTAAAGTGTATAGCTAGGGTTTCTCTTCTTAACGGGGACTAGGATGAGTGGGTGTGGAATTCAGTAATTTGTCATTCTCAGTTCTCTTTCCTTAACGGTGATGATGATCTGGTATGGACATTGTAACTGAAGGCTTATACTGCACAGTTTAGTATAACTTAAATATTAGAAAAATTAAATAAAATCCAAAAAGAGAAGATGAGGGTATTGAGACAAGTTGCAATAAGACAGATTGTAGTTTGTGTCAATAACTGTGATTTAATTTTGCCATTGAGAGAGTCCTGCATCTTGAGGACTCTGTGACAAATTGTTCAACAGAAGCATGGAGGGTAGCAGGCATTTTCCCTACTTCTCAGGATTTTAGGTTACTCTTGTATACCCAGGTTCTTCCAAACAAGATAAACACTATGTGCATTTCCACTTTTTTCCTCAGAATCTCCTCCAAAGTCACGGGATACCATTTGTCCAGTACCCAAGTGAAACCCAGCATTGATAGAGAAAAAATAATGTTAGAGTTGACCTCCAGCAAGTTGATAAAGGTCCCAGTCTCTTCACTTATGGAAGAGTAACACTGGAAATTATTTTATATACATCTTAAAGATCCCAGAAAATTTTAGCTATAATTTTCAGAGTACATAGTGTAATAGTGCAGCATTAATTTTGTTCTTCTTTATGACTTGTACACTTCTACCCACTTCTATCTCTATTTTGTAATAATAGTTCAAATAAACTACCTGCATCCCAGTGATCATGTAAGACACTACTATAGTATGAATCCAAACTAAGACATGCAGTGACTGTCCTACTTGTCACTGTATTTAAATTTTTTATATCAGCTCCTTATTAATGGTAGTACTTAGCAGTCCAAATATTCAAAATCATTCACCATGGATGGGGGAGTCATTTAAGAAGGGATTTAGTGACTAGACTGAAAACTACAACAAAAATATTATCTATATGTCCTTAATTTATTTTCTGAATAGAATGCAAATATAAGAATTAAAAAGCAATTACATATGTAATTATATATATATAATTGTTACATGATAGATGATGATGATAGTAGGAAGTGTGCTAAATAAATTCCAGAAAATAAGAAGGAAGAAAAGGCAATAACAGTCCAAAAGAAGCACAAACAATAGTGATTAAAGTATTATTCCCTCTTCTTTTTCTTTACCTCTCCCCTCACCACCACTCTCTAATTTCTACTTGACTTACATACCTCTTTCATTCTGTTCCTCTCCCAATAAATTTGCTGCTCCTGAATTTGCTTTTCCTCACAATAGTTCAAGGTTTTATAACAAGTCAAGTTTTATAACAATTTCTAGTTCAACTTCACCATGAGATTTGAGTGACAAATCCTAATTGACAAGAAAGCAAGTCTTCTCGGTCCAATCGTGGATATGAGCAGTGGAGTCCAATATCCTGCTGCCTGCTTTACAGATTTTAGAAGAGCAGACTCAGAACATTAGCCTTCTTGAAAAAGAAAATATCAGAGAGGAAGGAAATGACTGACAAAGATAGCAAAAGAATATTCTGTAATTTTTATAGCTGATATTTGTTTGTATAACTACAAATGTTAAATAAATACTACAGCATTTACTTTCTATAAGCAAGGGATGCCATAGAGCAATAAAAAATATTTGCATTTCATTGTTTAGGAAAATTTCACCGGGAGGCCTCCTTGGTGGTGCAAGGGGTTAATGGCAGTGCTATGACTACCTGCAGTCACTGCAGCACGAGTTCGATCCCTGCTGCTGGCCAGGTAGGTGACCCACATGGCACAGCAGACCTCTCCTGTCTCATCCAATGCTCCCTTCTGCTGTGTATTTCAGTCAGCCACCCTGTTCTATTCCCCACTCTGTCTCTGGTAAATCCTCTCACACATTTCCCACGCTGTAACCCCCCACCCCTCACACACACCTCTGCCTGTACCCCGGCTCTTGTATGTATAAATAAATAAATCTTAGATATATAATATATAATAGGCAGAAAATATATATAATATATAATAGGCAGAAAAGTGAGAGGATTTACCAGAGAGAGAGTGGGGAGCAGAACAAGCAGATTGACTGAAATACACTGCTGAGGGGAGCAGAAGGGGAAACAGGAAACGTCTACTGTACCATGTGAGTCCCCTCCCTGACTGAAAATCGAACTCGTGCTGCTGTGCTGTAGATGCTTCACAGTGCATTGCTCAACCCACTGCAACACCAGGGAGGCCCTGCATAAATAATCTTTAAAAAAAAAAAAGAAAAGAAAATTTACCTGGGATCCTATGAGATAACTATGTATGTTTTGTTGTATCTTTGTTATATTCCATGGATATTTTAACTAACATGAATGTAAACCATCATCTTTGATACTGATGTTTAAAAGAAATCCAGAAACCAGTGTTTGCTACTATGTTTATGTACATTTAATATATATTACATATGCAACATAAATATATTTAAATTCAAACTTGCAGAAAATATTCAGAAAAAATATAAATATTAGGCTAGAATTTCACCAAAAATAGTACTGAGTTCTTTGAGCAATTCTTGACATCAAATGGATTCTTTTAAATCAAAATTATATATGCCTTAAGATGGTTGGTGGAGAAATTCAGATCAAGTTGAAAATTAGTTCATCACTGTTTCACAACTACAAACTTTCCTATTTATATTACTGAAAGACCATCAGATGCTATCAATTTATTTATTTATTTACTTACTTATTTACTCCACAAGGATGACTGATTAAGGGTGCTAGAAGGAAGTGTTTTCCTTCTGGAATTTAATTAGTTTGACTTTAACTCAAGAAAAGAGATTCTGCTAGTTGTCAGATACTACTTGGATTTCTAGCTAATTAAAGCTCCCAGCAAGTCTATTAAAACTGTTCAAAAGCCAAGGTCCCTTTAAAACATTGTCATTCACAGAGTAATGGTGATATTCTTGCTCACATATCTTGTTCATTGCATCTCTGTTAAAAATGGGCAGGATATGCTATCTACTTAGTTCTGTTCCTTTTCTAGAAAATGCCTTGAAATGCATCAACATTTACGAGATTCGTACACAGGTTGATAAAACAAATGCAAGGACAATTTAGAATCCTGTCCTCTGGGCTGGTTGCCAAGATATTTCATTTTTTGTGTGTATTTTCAGAGCATCAGTTATTGCACTTATAAAAATCCTTGTTAAAATGGAAATTATTTACCTGATTTTCCTTATTCAAACCACTATCAATTTAATAATTTGCACCTGCTAGGCTCAAGAGACATGACAGTATATATAATGGGATTTTTGAATTCGGGATTAGTTAAGGAAATAAAAAAAATATTGTCCATAATTATCTTATACTCTGTAATAAAATCTAATAAAATAAGACTTCTTCAATCTATATTTGTACATGTACATTAGAGTATGAAATTTGTTTTCTAATGAAAGTCTCTGGTTTCCTCCGTGAGAAACAATATATCAGTCTCCATGGTAAAGATTAAAATGAAGATTTAGGCAAATTCTCTCTCTCTGTCTCTCTCACACACACATCCATACACACACACACACACACATATCTAATCCCCATCCCCCATTCTACTAGTTCTGTGTATGCTATGGTATTGGTTTCAGACTTTAGTTAGGGACATAAATATAAGTCTCCCTTTGCACATGAACACACTGAAAGTGTAATGTTTGTGCACCAGGGCTTTGAATAAATTTATGTGTGAAGCTTCCTGTTCTCAAATATCCTCTGCAGGATGGTAGCTATGACAGTGAGATATTGTAGCTCTCTTTTTCTCTAAACTTACCACATGGGTTGCATAGACTTCTGAAAGAAAGCCATGTTCAAATTTATAAAATAATGCAGAGGAAGGAAATTTTAAAACTTTCTGGTGGGAGAAATTCATTTCTGTTTAGAGTGATACCTAATGTTTAATGTCTAATGGGAAACCAGTGTTTAATGTCTTAGCAATAGAAATGCCAATGTAATTTCTGGAAAAGACAATCAAATTATCCCTGGAATGTTAGCCAAAAATTTTATTTCTTTATAACTCATTGTAAATCATGACATTATTCCTAGTATATAATAATAAGTATTATGTCCACCTAGCCTTCTAAGGCATATCCAAGTATGGTTGCCACATCTAATTTTAGGATTGACAGAAAGGGTGAGTTTCTAATTTAAGAGAGCTGAATTTGGGAATCAATGGTTGCAAAATTATATAATATTATTTGTGTGCATAGAGGATTTTTGAGGAGAGGCAATGTTCTCTAGATTCTCAAAAATCTGCTATTGTTAGGATTTCTTATTGTTTCAGGGAATTATTTATTTGAATAAAAAAAAACTCTTCACGACTACTTAATTGTAAAGAGATAATATATTAGTTACCAAGCCAAAAACTGGGAGAGGTCAGTTAGTAAGGAACAAAAGACAACCTTTATTCTCTCTGCCATATTATCCCCAGCTTTCTGTCTATGAGTTTGCTTGTCCTAGAAGTCCCGAGAACAAACTCTTAAAAATTTTGATTCAGACCCCCCCCGGTAGGAGTTAAGTCTCAGCATTATCACTGCAAAGGCCTGGGAAATATAACCCACATGGTTCAGCAGAGCTCTCCTGCCTCACCCACTGCTCCCTTCAGCAATGTATTTCAGTAGATCCACCTGTTTTGCTCCACACTCTGTCTCTGATACATCCTCTCACCCCCTGCACCTCTGGCCTACACCCCAGTTCTTCTATTCTAAATAAATAAATAATTTTAAAATAATGTTTTGATCCAATAAGAAAAACAAAACCTTCTCCTTCTCACATCCAGTTTTTAAAATCCAGCAAAGATATACACTAACCCAACTACTGGTCATTAATTCACAACTTCAGCAAGAATTTTTAGACTTTGATGTATGGTGAAACACTCTGGTCAAGTAAAATTATAAATGTTCCTCATACAGCCTAGTTCAAAAATGAAACAAACTATTTAAAATATAAGAAAGAATTTGCTGCAGAAGATTCAAATTACTATCAAAAGTGTAAGTTCAAACATTCTGAAAGAGCGTGCATGCTGAAGGGAGCTATCATATCCAGTTGGCAACTCACTTCTTGAAATTTAAAGGCAACCATCAGTATAAGGATTGTGTCTAGTAAACGGGAATATGAGTAATGTGCAAGAATACTCAGGATGAAGATAGGAGAATTAATAGCAAAATGAAGGACTAATAAAGGAAAACACAAATGGTTAAAGAAATGAGACAAGAGTTTGTCACATCAACAAAAGTCAAGTGTAAAGTGAATCTGAGTGGCAAGATAATTAAGAACAAACACATATTCCCCCTAGAGCATTCTCCATACTTAAGAATTAAAGAAAAAAATCTATTAAGCATGGCATCAGAAATATTTTTAGAAAGTCATTTTGTTAGTGAATATGGGGCAGAGACAATTTAGAGTGAAGTAAATTAGTAGTTTAATAAGTAAATGTCTCTACGTATGGTGAATATCATTTTTTTTTTTCTTATAGCATTATCATGAGAGACTTGTGAGTGGGATAGAACATGAAAAAAATATTAGGGCAGAGAAACTAGTAAATAGAAGAGAGAAGATTTCAGACATAAGTGAAAGATGAATTATAAAAGAGACTGCTACTGGTACAAAAAATTTAGAAAAGAGGAAATTCAGCCAATAGAACAGATAAAAAGGTACTTTCATCATTAACATAGTTACTGTATTTACTCAAAATTTACAAAGTGATAGATTTAAATTGGCTATTATCTAAAACTGATAAAAAGTTTGAAATCACAAATCCTGAAAAAGTCCAAGTCTCTCAAGCAGAATAAAATTTAAAAAATCCAAATAAAGCTGCGTGGACATCAAAGGCAGGAAGAAAAGATATATCATCTACAACAGAATCATAACACAAAGACGTCAACTAGATAAACAAAATGAAAACAAACATTCAATTAGAAATGTGTATCCAGGGATTTTCCAGCTGGTGCAAGGGGTTGAGCACTGCACTGTGGAGCTTTTGCAGCAGTGTGAGTTCGATCCCCGGGCTGAGGTGGGGACCCACATGGTGAGGCAGACATCTCCTACCTAGCCCCTTGCTCTCCTCAGTAGCATATTTCAGCATATCTGCCTGTTCTGCTCCCCACTCTGTCTCTGGTGAATCCTCTCACACACACCTTTGAACTGTACCCCAGCTCTCGTATGCATACATAAATAAAATCTTTAAAAAAGAAAAAAAAAAGTGTGTTCATCATACCTAAAGTTAAGGATCAAAAGTGAAGAAATAATGTTAAAACAATATATACAATGACATACTACTAAGATATAAAACAAAAAAGATGAAATTTGCAACAAGGTTGGATCTGGAGGGAATTATGATAAACAAAATAAGTCAAAGGAGAACAACAAATGCCAGATGAGTTCACTCATGTAGAATAAAAAAAGAAATCAGGCAAGGAAACAAACCAAAACAGAATCTAGAAATCTGACTGCAGAATTAAGGCTACCAAAAGAGAAAGGGGATGAGGAGAGCAAAGGGGGTAGGGGATCCAATATCATGGTGGAGGATTATGCGCACTTTGGTGGTGGTTCTAGGGTGTACCTATATCATAAGATCATATGTAGTGTTGTAAGCCAAACTTATGTTAATAAAATTAACACAATTAAAATAGATTAAAAATAAAACAACAAAATTAACACCAAAACCAATAGTAAAGCTAAAGAATATTACCACAAAATTGGAGAAAGAAAAGTAAAAAGAAAATAATTCTGGAAGAAAAATATGGAAAGCAGATAAAATGAATGGTAACAAGGAAAATAAATGTAAATGTTATTTATATAAATGGTAGCAAATAGAAAATAGTAAACTGTAGGAAAGATGACAAAGCTACTAAAATATAGCAATATTGTATAAATCTACTAAAGAAATATAAATTTATTTTTCAGAAGGGGTTGTTCAATTTAAGGTTAAATCTTTTAGGTTAACACACTTAGAAAAATAATTCTATTTCTAACAATGTTTATTGATAAGTAAATGGAACATAAAAATAAAATCTCTGCTTCAGTTCATTTAGCTTAAAATATCAAAACAGTATGCTGTCCAAAATGGAAATTATAATATTTTATTCAAACAAAATAGCATAAATTGTTTTAGATTATTGTGAAATAAGATGATAAAAGAAAAAAGTATATATGTAACTATATTCATAATAATTACAAGATATATCAAAGCTATTTTTCAGTGTTGATAAAAGCAAGAAAATATAGCACTATTATGTTTACGTTGGCTAACAGAAATAAGCACTATATTAGTTTTTATTTTATGATTTTGTATATTTTATACATTCTCTGTATAGATACCACTTTTTGAATTAAAACAGCAATATATTTCAGGAAAAATTTTATTCTGGGTCAGTGATATTTCTATGAGAAAACTCACTATTCTTTTACATTCTTACAGTTTTGTTACTATTGAATGTCAAATATCTTTGCTGTATTAAAGGTTTTATTGTGATAGAGATTCCCTAAAGGAAACTGAAAGCGATATAAATCATCCCTGTCAATCAAAAGGTCATTATATACATGCTGCTTTTCTTGAATTGAATTGATGGTTACAGAAAAATTAAAGAATATTAAGGATTTGCAATAGATATATTCCTTACGCTGTATCTCTAAACTTTGAGAGGGGTGAAGAACTGGCATAGAAATTAAAGAAATCAGTCATGGGGCTTCCTTGGTGGTGCAAGGGATTGAGAGCCTCACTGTGGAGCTTCTGCAGCCACTACAGCATCAGTTTAATCCCCGCCCAGAGAGGGAACCCACATGGCACAGCAGACCTCTTCTGCCTGGCCCACTGGTCCCCTCAGCAGTGTTTTCAGTCCATCTGCCTGTTCTGCTCCCCACTCTGTCTCTGGTGAATCCTCTCACCCCTCACGCCTCTGGTCTACACCCTAGTTCTTTCATGCATAACTAAATAAAATCAGTCATGATTATCTATGGTCATATTTATAAAAAGATATACACTTTAATTTGACAAAATATCAAACACTTTTCTATAAAAGTTATGTTTTATACGTGTTGTCATATACTTTTATTTGTAGGTTTCCTCATAAGTTATTTCTGAATTTCCATATATCAACATTTGTATGATTACTTTTAATATATAATAATAAAAGTAAAGTTAAAATTTATGTTTATATGCTACTAGACAATGTATACAAAAGACACTGTACACTTGAATGTAAAACAGGAAATGCACATGGTGTGGTAACATATACCTAAAGAGGTGTGAAACTATGCCCCTAAATAATAACACTTATGTAAAATATAAATAATAAAACTTATCACCAGGCTTATCTGAAAATGCATCATAACAATTTATGTAAAGTTCAATATCTAACATGATAAATGAAAAAAAAGTATTGCAATTTTATAATCATCATCATCTTTTTCTCCTGAGAATTGTATTAAAGCTAATTTTCAAATGTATAGTAAGTAATGCTATTTTCCTTTCAAAGTATGCAGTTATAAATATTAAATGTAGCCTTATTTTTAACTGGATTTTGCCATTTTCCTGTTGGTATTCAGATCCTTTTCTCACCTTTCTTTTGCTCTGCCAGGTCTGTATCACACTGGACCTAGTATAGAAAATTACATTTTCCAGTTTCTCTTTCCAACTTCCTTTAGGACAGTGGTAAGGCATTAATAAAGGGCAGTCATGATGATAGTAAGATAAGCACCAGGTAGATTTCCACCCCTGATGACCCCAACAGAATCCTGATAACAGATCTCAGCAGGGTTTGACACAGTCCAAAGTCAGAAGCCCATGAGAAAGAAAATATATGAGATATCCAGAAGAAGCATTCCTTGGGTATCTCTCTCTTGACTCCCTCCCCTGTGGGAGCTGTTCCCTGGTTCTCTCTGATCAACCTCTGAGGACTTCATTTTCACTACTCAGAATCCTGTCTTATCTTACAGGCACCGGTGGTAGTGTCTTCCTTTCTTCAGAGGCTGAGCTTCCCAGAACTTGTTCGGGCAGGTTTGTCAACTCTCCCCAGTTTCAACAGGACTAAGGAAGAAACCAAGGTATTGTTCTTATTTCTCATTAATTCAGGTAAATGTCATCTTCTGTTTCGGATGATTCCAGTCACATTAAGAATGCTGGCAATTGTTCTGTTTCCAGAACCTTATTTTGACACTGTATGTTGACCCTATTTTCTGGATCCAGTGGCATCATGTGTTTCAACCACTCTGTTGTGGATGAAATTGACTCTCAGTTCTGAGTCTTGACATTGCCTACCCATTTATCACTATCACTTCAGCTTTTCTAAATCTTTGTAATTATTTGCCCAAGATAAATCCCTCCATGAATTACCTGGTAAGGGTTTTGTTGTCCTGATTGAACCTTAATTGTTATACCCATTTACATACTGGTCAATTATATTGTTACATAGATATGTTTAACTAATGAAATAATTTTCTATAGTACATGTGAAGTGGGAAAATCACACATGTATTTTTCCAAATTGATATGTGTGTATTACCAATGAATTTTGGTTGGTATAAGTTTGAAGTCTACTTCTATAATAAAACTTAGAAAAGCATCAAGGAAAGATGAATAGAGGACTAGATGGATACTGGTACAGGTAACAATGTATAAAGTTCAATCCCTTTAAATAACCTACAACATTCTTCATGACCTGGATTTTCTTCACTTTTTCAGTCACATTTTAGTCATAGTCAATTTTTCACTCTGAGCTTCAATTACATTAGACTGTTTGTCCTGAAGAAGTTCCCCTCTAGGTCGTCTTCTAAATTGCCCTTCCAAGAATTGTTTTGCTAACATTTCACATGATTAATGCCTACTCCTGCTTTACATCTTGGGTTGATTTCACCTCTGCCAGGAAATCTTTTCTGAAACTCTCAAAACTGTCAAATGTCCTCTTGTTTTCTCACAGCATTACGTGTTTATCTCCATGTAAAATATCTTAGTACTGATTTGTTAAAGTCTATCCCCTTGGTTTTTGGTGCTACAAGAGTGTAAGTGGATTATGAATTGTTTTAAAACTAAGACTTATTCATCATTAGATACTGTGCATTGAATAATACCCAGAATACAGTAAATATCAATATTTATAAAATAAATGAATAAGTGAATGAATGAATGATGGAATGAATGAATGAATAGATATAAAGCAAAGTAAAATAGGGATGATAGAGATCCCATGACGATATTTTTAAAATAAATTCAGTTGTGACCATAAACTTGTTATATTACAGGGTCAACTAAATTGAATAACTGAAACATTTAAAAAATATGTTACCAATCCAGAATTTTACAAAAGGTGCATGGTCACAGTGATTATAAGTCAAATAAGCAGCCAGCATAGAAAACATACTGATGAAAGATGTAGTTGTATATATTTTTGCTTGAGAAATGACTTACAATCCAGAAAAACTAGTAGAGATATGGAGTAGTTATATTTCTAAATATGTTTTCTTTGTTTCTATAGCTGAATATAATATGGATTTAGAATACCTTATAGATAGAGCAACTAGAATAATCTAGATATTCTGTAAACCAAAGGGATGAATTTCATAAACAGATTTTTGGGGGCAATCTTGAAAAGAAAAAAATCCAATATGATAACAACTGTTATAAAGATATCAAGTATACAGACATCTCTCTATATGAATAAAAGTATAGAAGGCCTCCCTTCGTGGTACAAAGGGTTAAGTCTCAGCACTATGAAGCTACTGGCAGCTAATTCATCAAGAGTTCAAACCCCAAGCAGGGAGCGAACCCACATGGCACAGCAGACCTCTCTTGTCTTGAACTCTGCTCCTCTTAGCATTTTATTTCAGTAGATCCACCTGTTCTGTTCCCCACTCTGTCTCTGTTGAATCCTCTCACTCACTGCACCTCTGGCCTACACCCTAGTTCTTGTATATATAAATAAATATAAATATAAATAATAATAAATATAAATAAAAATAAATCTTTAAAAAGCTGAAAGTATAATGAATCAGTATTATAAAACCCCAAAGTATTTTATTGTTTCACTATTAATATGAAAGAGAAGAAAATTGAAAATGTCTACAAAGAAACTTCAACTTTACTGAAGATGTTTTAACAATGTGTTCTGCAATGAAGAAATTTGTGACTTATTTTATAATTAATCATCATATTACTTTCTTTTAAAATAAGTTTAATGAATAAAAATCAATAACAATGTCATTGCTTAAATAAAGGAAAACAATCTTTTTTTTTAATTTTCACAATTAGAATGTTATCTTTGATTTGTTTCTTAAGTTCTTTTCACTTTACCTAAGCATAATTTTCTAGAAAGAAAGAAAAATTCATAAGATAAAGTAAACCAAACTTTCAGAAGATTGTTAATTAATTCTTATTGTTGATTTATCCATTGGCTATGAACCCAAATAGCTATAAAGCAGATTATAAATTAATTTGGTTTCATGAGACCTCACTATTTTTATTAAATGGTCTATTATGTATTATTACTATTTCTGTCTTTAAAATGAAAGGCAAAATATATTGCCTCAAATTCCCTTGATATTCTTAGATAAATTTTCATATTAAGTATAAGTTAAACTTAAAAGTAGAAGCAGGCATATAAAGATGAATTATTTTAAGCTAAAACTGTATATTCTAGACTATTTTCAATAATACATAGAGGACTTAGGAAATAATTAGTTAATTACCTCCTAGATGTGTTTGAGTTAAGAGGACTAAAGTTATTTCCACAAATGGCCAAATATTTGTGTTATCAACAGAAGTCATGTATCTGGATGATGAAACTAGTGATACAGAATAATACAAACACACTATTCCTTATTTTCAACTTGGTCTCTCAACCTAAATGCAGAGCACTTGAGAGGGAGAGAGTTAAAAATTAGTAATCTAATTACAGCTTGCCTTGGTTGCATTGACTTGGTTACATTGATTGATGATGGCAACTAGAATTATTGAATCATCACTGATTAATGATCATCTGAGTGATTATTGTAGTTCTTTAAGATTGTGAGGTTTTCCTGCAGTATGCGCGAATAATTTTATATTTATATATGTAGGTTTCAAAATAATGGAGTATCAAGCTAAGAGTAATTTAAAATAACAATATAAGCAAAGTACAATATTACAAATATGTGATACTATTAACAATAGTTTAAATTATTTCATGTGACTATTAAATGAGACATATTGGGAAAAGTTGTATACCAACCTTATGGGAGCAATATGCATCCTAAGAAATATGTGTCGAGGAGGAATACAGCATATGGCTAAAAGCATAAAATTTGGAGTGAGGCACACTTGAGAATAACTATTGGCCAAACCACTTTAGAAACTTGTGATCCTGGGGAAATTGATTTACTTCTATAAGTCATAGTTCATCTGTGAAACTGATAGAACTATTTCTATTAAAAACATTGCTGAAATAAGTAAGTAAGCAATGTGATTTTCACACATTTAACACTTACATTTACTAGATATTAACTTACATTAACAGAGTTACTATAATTTATTCTACATAAAAAATGTGATTGGACTCAAACCTCAATAGAAATCTTAATTTCTATTTATTTCTAAATATTAATGTATCAGCCACTATAGACAAAAAACATTTAACACTTAAGGAAATATTATATGAAGACAGGAGGTTTAGAAAAAGAAGAATGTCAAATTGCATTTCTCTAATAGATTCTCTCACTCTCTCTCTTTTCCCCACAATCTCTTAAGTCTCCTCTCAAACATTATTAAAATCAATTATTGGGCCTCCCCTGGTGGCGCAGTGGGTTAAGCAACGCAATACGAAGCAAATCGCAGCCACTGCAGCATGAGTTCGATCCCTGCTGCCGGCCAGGGGGGGGACCCACATGGCGCAGCAGACCTCTCCTGCTGTGCCCGC
>JAGFMF010011828.1:3050399-3074121 GCA_019455555.1 Galemys pyrenaicus
CGCTCTCTGTGGTGAATCCTCTCACCCCCCCACACCTCTGGCCTGTGCCCCAGTGCTTGTATGCATAAATAAATAAATCTTTAAAAAAAAAAAAAGACTTGCAGTACTGTTTAAAAAAATAAATAAATAAATAAAAAATAAAATCAATTATTTAAAATATATAATTTGAATTTTTGACATATGTATACAACTGAGATATCATTACCAAAAACAGGATTATGAATATAGCCAGTATCCCTCAAAGTTTATTTCATAACACCCCCCTTTTAATCATTCTCTCAACCTTCTACCATTCCTATTTGTAGTTTTGTAACTTATACAGCATCATTTCAGGAAATTCAACACTGTATTTAAATGTGCTGATTTGTTAACTGGACATATGTATTGCAATAATTGATTATACTGAGAAATAAGATTTTTACAGAGCTAGAACCACACAAAGAATACAAGTATTTTGTGATGTACATTCTTCCACATTCTTCTCCCCCTGATTTTGCATAGAATGTACTTTAATCTTTGGCTGTATGTTAAAAGGACATTTTCTTACTGTCCTTTCCCTGCCCAGAGAAGCCCACCTGTACGGACAGATCTGAGGTCTTTATGAAACTGAAACTCAGAAACCTAACTGAAACTAGGTACACCTCATCAATCTTGATGAGTATGTAAACAGTTCTGATAAACTGTAGAATATGGTCTGTTCCTCAGGTATGTGCAACAATGTCATCAGTCACTAACATAAAGGATCTTCTAGGGTTTACATTTCCTACAATTGGCCAAAGTCAATCTTGGACCCAAGTTTTTTGGAGACATACATTACTGAATAATGGGACATACTGTGTTACCTCTTTCTCACAAATGCAGAATATATACTTGGTGGAATACTACTCAGCTATTAAAAAGATGGAAAAGTATAATTTGGGTTAAAATGATGGACCTTGATTATACTATGTGAACTAAGACAGAAATGGAAAGACAGATATCAGATGGTTTCATTATCTTGTACATAAATATATCCATATCAGTGGAAAGAGAGTTGGGGAAAAAAATACTGGCAAAAATAATCAGACAGTAAAATAAAAATACCAGTAACCAGAGTAAATGGTAGAGCAGGGATGAGGGGGTGGGGTCGGGGGGTTAGAGCATTGTCACAAGAAGTGTGGTGAAAAGTGAATGAAACCCAGGCACATATGGAGCAGTGAAAATGTCAACTAAAGTTTATATAGAGAGACATGTAAATGACTGACACATTTAACTTAAAAATGTAGTTTTTGATATTGGTTTCTATCAGTCAACATAAGATTCACCCATAACATTATGTTTAGCAATACTTCTTTCCCTTTTTTTTGCTATGAAGCCCTCATGGTATATATATAATATTTCTTTTCTGCATTCAGTCATTGATGACATTTGGATAGCTTCCAGTTTTTGACTATTAGAAACATAGTTCCTATGTATGTTTGATTACAAGTTGTTTATACAAACTGTAACTTATTGACTAGATAGGTGTTAAATGGATGGAACGTATGTAATTCCACTATATAAACAACTCGAAACTATTTTCCAAATTAGTTGTACCATTTTACATTTCCACTATCAATGACTGAGAATTCCAGTCACTCTATAGCCTCACTGTCACCTAGAATGGTCAGGATTTTAAATTTTAGACATTTTAGTAAATAGTTTATTTTTAGCTTGCATATTTATATTAACTAATAATGTTGATTATAGTATCATGTGCATATGTGGCATTCATAATGCATACTTCTTTGGTGAAGTGCCCATTTAAATAATTTGCTTATGTTTTACTGGGATAGTTGCATTTTTGTTATTCATTTGTTGATTTTTTAAGAACTATCTTAAGCATAGTCACAGTTTACTGTGTACATTCTGTTAAAAAACATTAGAACAGACATTTTACATTCATTATATTTTCTACCCACTAGAACTCCAAGAGGATTGGTCTATATAAATCTAATAGTTTTTATTGAATATAACTCAAATACTACACAATACATTGATTTAAATTTTAAATTCATAGTTTTTTAAAATAATAGTAACAGAATGGGTAATCATCACCATTATATGATTTCAGGACATTTCATTATCCAGAATGAATCCACATAATCTTTAGAAATCATACCCCTTTCTCCTCTTTCCTCGCCACTGGCAAAATCTTCTTTTCTACCTTTATGGACTTGCCTTTTTCAGAAAATTCACATAAATGGAATCATATAATGTATGTCCTCTGTGACTGGTTTCATTCATTTAATGTTTTCAAGGTTCATTCATGTTTTAGAGTGAAAAGTACCTTATTTATTTTTATAACTGAATAATATTTTATTGTGTGGATATACCATATTTTTGTCTATCCATTCATTTAATTTAGGACAATGGGGTTGCTTTGAATATATGGCTGTTTTGAATAATGTTACTCTGATCATTCATATATAAGCTTTACATTGGTGACATGGTTATATTTCTTATTTTTCTTATATTTCTTATGTATAAACACATAGAAGTGGTATCACACAATACCATGAATAACTTTCAAAGGAACTCCTCACATATTTCCTAAATTGATTGTACTATTTTATATTCCCACCGTAAATCAATCTACTTGTTAAATGTAGAATAAGTTAAATCTAGAAGCCAGAAACTGATCAGGTGATATTACATTAAGAATGTTTGTGAATATCATGTATACAGGTAGTAAATGCCTGCATTTTTACAATTTTTATTGACCTATCACAGAATGAACATAAAAAATGATTCCTACACTTTCAACTTTCATTAATAAAAAAGTAATCCCAAATTGTTTTTGTTGAAAGACAAAAGACTTTAAGACAGAATAAATAATAAGTCTAAATTAAATTCAACATTTAATACAATGAATTGCTAATTAAATAAAGTATATCTGTAAAGGTGACACCATCCCTAAAAGATTTGCATTTAAGCATCTTTTTAAACTTACATGTTTATGATTGATGAACACTAGCAAATAATTTCTTCTTCAGGTCTAACAAATACATATTTGGTGAATAAAGAGAAATTTGAAATAATAATATTCAAGAATATTTTCCATTTCATAATATATTATTAGAATCCACATGTTATAGTTAAATACTCAAAAACTAGCCAAAATAATACCCTGATCATATATATACCCTTTGACCAGTCATGCCCGCCTTCTGTTTGTGTTATAAATTTCAACCTCTTCCTTCTCTGAAAAATTTGCCTGAACTGAATATTAGCTTCACCAGGCAGTAAACACACTACCTAGGGGAAGCCAACCAATGATAGACTGGCACAGATGTAAAAAGAGCAGCCATCTTGTCCCAGCTTGCATTTTTGCCTCCAGAGTTGACTGAGGAATCCTGATAAATTTGGACTGACTGCAACTGGAATTATAAGTTAGTTTAATCCTGTTTTTTATTTCTCTCATTCCTTTATGTTAGAAGTATATACTCAGTCCATCACATATACTTGAATCTCTGTTTCAGGTCTTGCTTCTTTAGAACCAGGTATAACATATTAAATCAACTCTCTCATTTAAAAATATATAAGAAAGAAAAACTGATTTAACCAATTTTTTATCAGCTAACTTTCTTGACCAAAGAACATTGACCAGAGTTGTTAATGATTATGTAATAAAGCAACACTACAGGCAAAGAAAGGTAGAGACTATCTAAACTTTTTCAAATCACTTTTCTCCATAGAGAGACATAAACTTGATTCAAGTACAAATCATACATTTTCTTCATTGATCAATTATTAATCTTACTGCTAAACTACTTCATTGTTATGGTTCTGACAATATACAGGTTTCAGAATACAGAATCTTTTGAGATAAAACATTTCTCGGATTAAAGTTTGTTTTCAAGCACAGTCAACTAATAACAAAGGAAACATAATTCTCTTCCCCAGTGAAACAGAAAAATGATGAATATGTGATTAATACCACTCAAACTCTATTTTTGTTTCTAGTTGAGCCACAAATCAATTGCATGCATTTGAATTTAACTTTTATCTGTAAAATAAGAGAAGAATATTGGTTTGACTTAATTCCAACAAATATTTATTCAGTGTCTATTATATGTTGTTATAGTCTTTTGACTTTAAGATTAAATATGGTAAGGAAAACTGGCTGTTGAACATAGATCAATATAAATTATGTGATAGAGATTTTTTAAGAAAATTCAGGAGGAATTGAATCAAATGAAAAAATTAATATTGATTGGAGGTCAGTGGAAACTTCAGATGGGGCTCATATCTGAGGTGAACATTTAAAACTGTGTTGAATCTCAATAGAAAGAGAAGGAAGGAAATTAATGTAGGATTAAATAACAGTGGAGCAAATACAGGCAGACTTCTTAAGAGATGGCATATTCAGCTATATTTCAAAGGGTAAATATAATAAAAATTATGTGTTTGGGTGTATAATTTTGCATAGATATTAAATATATGAAACAACATTTTTGCTATATTTAACATTCATTCACAAATAAAAATTTGTGTCATTCTTATTGTCATTAAGAAAAAGACTATACATTACAAAATATAGCATCAACTAATTCTCATACTTATTTCATCACTATTTCAAACACCTTATAAATCGGTCTATTTCTGTATGTGTTGGCCTCCTTAAAATCTATTTTAATAAAAGAACAAAGTCATCAACAATAAGTCAACATTGTAGACCATTATAGACCATTCCTTATCTCAAGTGTAGGCATGGACTTAAGCTTTCCAGAAATTACCCATGTGAAATTAAAATGTCTATTTTGTCACTGTCTATAAAAAATTATGTTTAATGATATATTTGAAACATGTATTGCATGAAACTTAGAGAACAATTTTTGCCTTAAAGTCCAATTATAAAAGAACAATTTTGAAATATTGTAAATATCAGAGATAACTTTAGTTCCATGTAACATTGTTATTTTAAGTAACTTTAACATTTATTTTAGTTTACTAGTTCAAATAAGTTTAAAATATGATTCATGTGCCATAGCCTCATTTTGTTAGGATGTTAGGTGGTGCCTAGAATAGAAGTTTCAGTGAAAAGATTTATATAGAAATGATTTCAAACTATAATCAGTGAGACTCAAAATTTATCAGATAACATGTTCTTTCCATTGAAATTACTGTAATGTGGGTAAATATAATATCATCAGATAATTATATGTCTATATTCTTCCTATTCCTATGGCCTAAGATACTCTTTAAAGTGAAAAATTACTACTTAAACTACCTTATTTTGTTTGTGTTTGTTTCATTTTATGTTTATAGGTCCATGATACATTTTAATCATCTTGAAAGTATCTTTGCAATTAGCAAAATCCTTTTTGATAAAAGCACAAGAACTCATTAATGCTTTGAACTATTCTTAAAACAAGTTTCAGTGGAATTGGAAATCAATGTCAAAGGTCACTTCATATTAAACATATTTTAACAAGTTAAAAATTCAGGGACTTATCAATTATACAGTCCTTGCTTGTAAAACAGAACAGACTGTGTGGGTATCCACAAACACACATATACATACACACCATCAAAAAAAATTGCCATAGATGCTCTCTGACAATATACTGGAATGGCACCAGTTTCCAGTTTCCTGTAGATTATCAGCACAATAAAAGAAATGAGGGTTAGCTGTTCCTATTAGTATATTTGTAATTACAAAAACATTGTTACTGAGCAATTAAGGATTCATCTAAATTACAATAAACATGTCATCAGGATTCTGGAGAAAGGAAAGGGCTTTATTGCAATTCTCTCAGAGCCTGTGCCCTTCAGATTTAGATTTACCTTCGCAAATGGCCAATAGAATGGACTTTTGGCAGGAGGTCATTGGGTAAAGAAAACAGAGAGGGGAATCGAAAGTTGACTGCAGCTTATCAGTGTTTGTTGGCTCTTGTGTGCATGTGGGCTGCTGGTCAGATCTTTTCAGTGAGTGGACAACCCATGAACCATGTCTGAACCCAGGTTGTCAGGCTTTGTGTTTTTGTAAAAACAGAATTCCTTGTAGTTAGTTCTGGTATTGTAAGAAAGGTGGGGGACGGGGGGGGGGGAGGGAGGGGGCGGAGAGGTTTATTAGCTTTCTGATTTAATTCATCAGAATGAAAAATAAAAAGCTGTTAGAATCAGTTAATTGCTAGGCTATAGGGCAGAAAGAATGCAGGGTTAGCTTTAGGGTGAGTTTCAGATTGGAGGTTATCTTCAACATTACCAATAATTATTTCCCTATTGTCAACATTTTTTTTAGTAGGAATGAACAAGAATAAACATTATCATTCATGTAAATGGCAAAGAATGTGGGAGCTCTATAATCTGTAAAAAGATGATAGTCTGGGTTGTTTTCGATACTAGCATATTATCAATATTTTATTTTGAAAAGTACTAGTGTTTAACAAAGAGAGGTTTCTTGATTTTGGAAGGAATTATGAGACTTCTTTTAGTCCTATAGGTATACGTATCACACAAAAAACGTAGTCAAAAAAGGGAAAATCAGAGTTAAAATAACATCCATTTGATTGAATGACACTCAGACAAATAATGCATAAACAGTAGAGATGCTTTTTAATAAAACACAATTCATCAGAGTAAATTTAGACATCTAATTGCTTTTATTAACTGACTCATGCATCAGGCAGCAAACCATCTAGGGATAAAAAAGGTGCTACAAGAGATTTGCATGAAATACAGACACGTTATAGTAAGAGAGTAGGGAAAGGTTATTAGCAAAGGAAAAGAAAAAGAAAGATTATTTCAGGCAAAATGACCTTTGCTCAAGGGAAGGAAAGACTATTTTAGCATGCAGATTACCTCAATAAAGTTGATCAGGAAACATGATTGATTGTCCATAGATAAAACATTTGGGAGTAATTGAAATTGCCATTAGAATTAGATTAAGTCTGAATGGGTTTCAGGTTTGAAATGTTCCATTTTGTGCTTGTTTTTCTATTTTTAATAATACTTAATATCATATGTGTATGAGGAAATAAAAAAATCAAAATCCATCTTTTCTGAAATTCAAGATATATCTCCAAAATTGCATTTCTTTGAGTAAGGATAGAAAAAAATTCAAATTCTAAGAGACCAAATTACCAAAACAAAGATAAAATTTGTCATTTCTGATTTTAAATAAAAGTGACTATTAAAATAATCTTTTAATTCTATTATTATCCAATAAGTACTTTAAAAATTAATATAAATAAAACTAAGATAAACGTAATTAGAACCATGGCATTGGTTTTATTTCACTTTTGCAGACACTGTCAATGATACTGAGCCAATGTACTCATTCTTAAACAATTATTTTATCAATTATCAGGCTGACTATATACAATTACATGGAATTCCAAAGCAAAGATTTCTATAAATTTACTCAGCAGTAGGCGGAAACACAGAGGAAATGTTGAGTTCAAATGCTATACTATTTAAGATTAAAAATCAAAAACAGATCAGAGCAGATACTGGAAATAGCATTCATCCTAGATGCTTTCCCCATGGAGCACAAGGAACAGAAGTGTTAGCATAAATAACATAAGAATGATTATATTTATTAACATAATGACCTAGCTGAGATAAACCTAGAATAGAAGATGTATGTTGGATATTTATAAATGAAGGGAAAAGAGATTAAATGAATCAGAGAAGCTTCAAGCTTCTAGTTAAAAACACATGCCAGAAAAACTCACCTACCAGCATATGCCACAGCCATAGCCCTTAAGCAAGAACCCCAGATTGAAGCTTCAAAAACTATAGGTTTATTATAGTGTTTGACTCTCCATCAAAAAGGGAAATTCCCTGTTCCCTGCTCACCAAATGAACAATGGAGCTGAACAATGAGGGAAAGCTAGAGAAGAGGACTTAGGAGAAGAGCTGGAGGAGGTACATGGAGCAGAGAGACATGTGAAGATGGGACTATTTGCTTCTCAGCTTTGGACTTATACCAGTGATTTGGGGGACACAGAATGGGAAATGTGGAATTGAGATATGCAGACATACTTTTAAAGATATGGGTGAGAGGCCTGAGAGAGGCTTACAATGTCAGCCTTTAACTTGATTTGTACTTTGATCTTGCTCCTTTCATCCCAGACTTTCCAGGCACCTTCAGTCTTTTTCCTATGGTTCCCTGTCAAAAGATGCCTTAGATTGCAGCAAGCTTTTCACCCACAAGGACATGGGTAACTTTGGGTGTTTCACTGGGAAACTATTATCTTTTCTTTTCTTTTTCTCTGCATGCACACCAATCCTATTAAAATTCTTTTATATTGAAGTTCTTCCACACTAAGAGTTTGCTTTGCCTTTATGCAGTAAGAACCAATTTAGTGTATGAGTTTTAGGATCCTAGGTTACCTCTCAGTCTGTGCATGAACACAACCAGCTTTACTTATCAACCCTGAAGAAAGGGGTACCAGAAAATAATAGCAAAATAGGCTCAGAGATGGAGTACAGAGAACTCTGGCAGGACAATATCAGTGTTATGGGTATTTTACAGAATCTTGACATCAAAAAATTGGCTCTAGGTGTTTGAAAAGCAGTTTGAAAAAGTCATCATTCCCTTAACTTTATTTCTCCCATCTTAGTTTCTGATTTCAGATTGAAGAGGTGTTCCCCACATTCTGTCCAATTTTATTTTCTGGTCATCACCTCACCTTGGTCTGTTTGAATGAGAAACCATTTTCCATGCCTAACTATAAATGGCAACTTTCTGGGCCTCCTTGGTGGCCTAGGGTTTAAGTCTCACTACTGTCACTACTAAGGACTGAGTTCCATCCCTGGCCAGGGAGCTGACACACATGGCGCAGCAGACCTCTCCTGCCTTGCCCACTGCTCCCCTCAGCTGTATATTTCAGTTGATCTGCCTGTTCTGCTCCCCACACTGTCTGTGGTGAATCCTCTCACTCCTCACACCTCGGGACTACACAAAAGGTCTTCTATGCAAAAATTAAAAAAAAAAAAAATAGCAACCTCCTGTGATCCCTACATTCAGGCTCACTCTCCTACTTCAAGTTAACATGAGTTCCACACAAGCAACCAAATTTGACTATCTTTAGCATGACTGATCTATATATGACACTTCTTAATTTCTGACCTTAGATTTCAGTCTTCTAAGTCAGACACACAACTGCTAAGGCTGAACAGGCTAAAACTGTTCATTGGCCAGTGTTTAAGACTTCTATCTATTTGATGGGTGCTTAGAATAGACGATTTAGAAATAAGCAAAATTAAACATTGATGACTGAATTGTATTTCCTCTTTAGGATTAACTTAATTCAATGAATTAGATGCCCTATACCCCCTCCTTGAGCTCAGCCATTAACTGGTTCCAACTGCATTCTGGGAAACTTAAGAAATTGGTTGTGCTACATCCCTAACAAAACCCCCTGCCGGAAGACCAAACGCCTTGACTTGACATCTAAACTGCTTGCGTCCTAGGTGAACCAGAAGTGGGGGATAGGAAGGAGATCTACTGAAATATACAGGCAGATCAACTGAAATAGACTGCTGAGGGGAGAGAGGGGGAGATAGGAAGGCAAAAATGAAAACTGCAAGTGGGAAGATGGAGGATTGTCAGTCATTATAAAGACCACCAGTCCTTACAGATTAATATAACCAGATCTCAGAAGTGCTAAATTCCACAGTAGAAGTCCACAAGGGATAGCAACGCCCCCCTAAAAAAAAAAAAAAAAAAAAAAAAAACACCAAAACCAAATTAAACACAAAAACACTATATAAGGATAACCCTTACTCTGGCAAAATGCAGCTCATCGCCTTCCTGTGTCTGTGCAAATGTCTTTTTTTCTTAATAAACCTGCCCCTTTCAAAGACAGCTTCTTGCCCTCTAAGAACTGCCCATCTGTGTCTATGCAAATGTCTCCTTTTCCTAACAAACCTGCCCTTTTAAAATGCAGCTTTTGCCTGTTTGTGTCTGTGCAAACATCTTTTTCCTTAATGAACTTGCCATCCCTTGATAAACTACTGTATGCCACTGAATGGGAAACTGCCAGAAAATCTTTCTCAGAGGGAACTCAAAATTCCCTTTTACTGAACTTGAACATCCCACAAGAATTTCATTCCTGGCTTCCCACAGATTTTCTCCTTCTTTCCCTGTGGTGACTACAATGGAGTTCTCCCAGAATTCCATTCTAAATCCAAAAACCTATTGAAATCAGCAGGAAAAAATGTGCTGAAAGAATAGACGTTCTTATTATTCGGAATTTATAGAAATGTTTCTGGAGGAAATTTGTAAGTTTCAATTTCTTTTAAATTACTCATGATACATGGTTTTCTGGCCATTGTGCTTCAGGACCAGGAATTGAAGAAGGCAAATCATAAAAATTAGTGTTTCTCCATATGCCAAAAATCTAAAAATGTCCATTGTGTAAAAAACTAAATTAAACTTAGAATATTATAACTATAATAAACTATTTTATAATCCAAGACTAGATTTATTCAGAACAAAAAAAAAAGTTCTTCCACATATTCACTATAACTCACCTCTATGTAATGGTACTACCTTCTGTTTATGAAAAGACAGCTGCTTCAACATTCATAAATTAGCACATCTTTAAAATAGTATTTCCTTCCTATATATCAATTATGCATCTAATTTCATTTAAGAATTATATTTCCACCAAATCTCTTCAGACACCACTGTTTTGAATTATCATCTCCACTATCAAGCTCAGAAAAAATACAGAATCTCTTGTCATACCACTACCTCAGTACTAAATCCTTATAAAGCTATACTCTCCAATAGCCTTTATCACCTTTAACTTCCATTACTATCCATACAAGATAACAGAACCATTATTCATTCAACTTTTATTGAAATTTAAGTATGACCATGTACATTTAAAGTGTTTTCTCAAGTAAAATAGCTGATAAAATCATTTATACATGTGGTTTAATGTCCAGCATACAAAACAGATCATCAGTTTCATCTCAGAATTCAAAACTGAGAATAACAAACAGACCCACCTTTAAAGAAGTGTGATTTTATAAGATCATTATGCAATCCACTATATTTTGTCTTGTGTTTGACTGAAAAGAACCTCAAAATTAAAATCTGTGATTTTTTTCTTAGCACAGAGGTACAAATTAAATTTTATTCCTGTCTATCTGAATTTTGATATTTAGCTAATGGTTTTAATTTTCACTGTGATTTGGATTGTTCTGTCTATATTTTTGTTATAAGTTATATGGCATACTTTTAAATTTATGCAGACTATACTTTTAAGTAATACAGTGATTCATATTTCTATTTTCACAAAAAACTGTAGTTAATAGGGTAAGAAAAAAAATGATAAATGGAGGTAGAAAAAACAGTGCATTTTAGACAAAGTAGTCTTTATTTAATCTATAAATTAGGATAATTAGAAAATAATAGGAGTTATAGTCATATATGTAAAAGGAAAATTGTTTCTGTAATAACAAGTGGAAATTGCTGCAGATTAGAAAAAGTATGTTTGGCATCATGAAAAGAAATTATTATATAAATATTAGTTCTATGAGATAAAGTCTTTTGTCAGCTAGAAAGTCAAAGTGAAAGCACATGAATAATACTTACCAATGCCATCTTTGCTTAGAGAATCTAAAATAAATTACTAACACTGAAAAATGGTTCGTAAAAGGGGTTTGTTAAAGGAGAAAGAAAAAAATAGATAGAAGATATGAGGGAAATTAATTCCAGAACAATATTTTTCACAATATAATAAAAACTATTCACATAATAGCATATGTCAGTGCTAGCAAGACATCTACACTCATTTTGTGGTTTAATATTTAGTCATTAACCAGGAAAAACATCTAATTTGTTATCACAAAGGGTTGCACATAATCATTAGACAAGGGAAAAAAGGCTTTGAGATAGTAGAAGGTTGCTCTGGTTTTGTAGCAATGATTGTCATTCACATTATAATTATCATCATTTACATTGGCTGAATATTATAGGTGAGATTATGTAACAATATGTGACTTATTGTCATCAGCCTATTGTCACAAATTTCAAATATTACAAAAATATGTCACATGTAAACACCTACCTCAAGAAGGTCTAGTTTCTTTCATTGTGGGGAGCATTTAGATCTTTCTAGTACTTCATAAAACTTTATTTCTAGGAGAAATGTATAACAGAAGATCATAGTTGCTTTAAAAATGAAATGACAGTGTCCTCAAAACATGAAAAAATACAAGTTAAAAAAGAGTTGAATTTTAAAAGTCATACTAAAGCCTCCCAAAATATTCTGTGCTGCTATAATAATAGTAAGCCCTGGTTATTATGTAACTTCTGCATTAACAAAACATGTCTTGTCAATGAGTATATAGACACTTGAACGCATTAGATATTTGTGAACCTCAAGACCTGATGATATTCATTTTTTAATATGTTGATATTTGTATTTTATATATTCCTGTTTTCAAAATTCATAATTTTTGTCTGTATTTGAAATTTTACACCCCAAAATTTCATATATTATTTTACTATGTATGTATTATACTGAATAACTCTGACAATAATTGCTAGAGAATTTATGTTCCTATCAATGGAAGAATAGTTTATCTGAGAAACTATTGAAACTAAAAAACCCGCCTCTGCTGGCCAATAAGAAGATGAGTTTGATGAGTATTTTTTCAAATTTAGATTTTCTTGTTGTCCTCACTGGAATAGGTTTTGTCAGATAAACTATGCTTCAAACTCGAGTAAAATGAGGAGTTTAACCACAGCAGTTGATTTGGAAGTTGAGAGTTATGGAAGTGATAGAATAGAAAGTTCCAGGGAGATCTCAGGATAAGTTTCTTCCCTTAAGAACAGTAGCTTCTCTCTTATATAGGCCACAAAGAGCCTAGGGGTGATGTTATTCTACCTGTGTGGAAAAAACAGGAAGCTTTGGAACAGTCTTAGCAGCTGCAGTTGGAGAACATGCTTCCTCAAGCATAACATATTTAGAAGATGGAGGACAAATCCAACCCAGAGGCAGGGATCTTAGTATTGCAATAAAGACATGGTCAAAGAAAGTTCAGCACTCTTCTCAAGACACAGGTATCACCAACTGGGTCTGACTGGTTCTGTGGGCCAGCAATGTCTCACTTTGTAGTCACTACACTGTTGGTTAAAACAAAGAAGTTACTAGAGACAGAGAGCTAGTCATGATTTATTGTTTATCACTGGACAATGAGCGTATGCACTATTATTAGTGTTCTTGTTTTCAAGAACATATGCAAAAGGAAAGAAGCAAGAACATCTAAGAAGTTCCCTGTTTCCTGGTTGAATCAGACAACAGTGAAAATGTCATATCAAGATCAGAGAAAGAATAGGAACCTACATAGGTTTTGTTTTTTTCCTCAGGATACTTGGCAATTCTAAGATAGTCTTTGAAAGATATATATACATGTATTTGTATATGTATATAAATGTATATGTGTGTTATATGTATAAATACAACATATATAACACACACATACGCACACACATATATAACAGTTTTGTGGACAGAGGGGAAAATATGGGAATATCTGCCATATATGACAAAGGGCAAAGATGACTGTTAGGACATTATAAGATAAAGTCTTCAATGAAAAAAGAAGAAATGTCAATAATGTACTAACAACAAGGGTGAACCACATCCTTCAATTATCTCAACCTCTGAATGATTAAAGGTTGTCTGTGCCAAATCTGCCTCCAAAAAACAAGATAAATTACTTCTGAAGGAATTCAAGAGACTCAAATCATTGTGATGCTTTAAATATTAAATACCTGAATGTTCATTCAAGATATGTAAAAATAACAAGATTGACAAGAAACAAATAGAAAAAATAAATGTTAGTGATGGCAGCAAAAGTTATTCAGTTATTGGAATTGTCATATATGAACTTTAAAATAAATGTGATTGACAAGTTCAATATTTTTAAAAGACAAATTGGAGGATTTCTGGAAAAGTAAAAATAATGAGTAAAAACTGTAAAACAAAACTTAAAACTAAGATACAAGATGCACTTCAATGAAAAATTAGAGAATAGTTCTCTGAAAAAAAAAAGAAAGAATTTCAGAATGAAACATACAAGAAGAAATGAAATCATATGTCAAATTGACTTATTTTTTCCTGGCACATCAAGAGCTTAGAAGTCTTTACTCATTTACTTACAAAAATGAACATTGAACAATTAATTTTCATGTACTATCAGAAAACTGAGGTTACAAGGCAAAGATCATCCCAAATCTGAAAGGAACAGACAAATTCATATTCATATTCATATCCAAGATGTGTGGTGGCATATGGAAAAGCACTTGCCAAGGTCATGGGAACAAACACCATCTTCCCCACCCCCCCTCCCATATTCTTTGCACTGAAAGTCCTGGCTGACCAGAAAGTGAACTTCTAGGATAGTGGCTGCTGGAAAGGAGAAGGGCAGCCATGTTGAATGAGGAGAAAGTTCTGAAAGCCTCACAGGAAAGGCTTCTTTGGTTTTTCCTTGTTTTCTGGTTTTAGCAATTTGGCAAGTGGAGCAATCAGGTTCTTGAGAGACTATGGGAGCTGCCCTCTTGACCTGGTAGACTCCTCTTATACTGTGCATTCTGAATGTTGGCTCTTTCTTTCTGCTCCAGTCCACTGAAGCCCTGTTTTTGTTTCCTTCCGGATACTCAATGTCTTGGAGTCGCTCTGGTTTTGGACCCTACCTCTTTGGCTGAACACTGGCCCACAAAGTGATGTTCTTTAGTTTTAACATTTGCAGGAATAGGTATGTTTAAATGTTATTGTTTTCACCAATAAAAGGGTAAGAACTGACACTCAAAATATAACTTGAGCATCTTCACACCTTGTGTATAGTTCAGGTCTTTAAAATTCTAATTCAGTCCAACTGATCTTTGTACAAGCACTTGCAGATTTATTTTGTATTTTCTGTAATCACTGGCATTTTTTATTCTGGAATCATTGAAGAAAAAATTAACAGGTTTCACTTTTAGAAGATACAAGGTTTTTAGTGGAAAATCTTAGAGATAGAGCAAAAAATGAAATTAAAATGGTGTAATTGTGTCAAAAATTCTTTTGATGATTTTCTTATCCATGGGCTTTCATTTTCTTTCAGGCAACGATACGTGATCAAGGCATTAAATGTATTCAGGTTATCTTAAGAAACTTCCAATACCTAATGAACTGTCCAGAATACAGATTTTTCATACAGCTAAAAGTCTCTAAGAAATATGTGTCTAAATATTGAAGATTAAATAAATGAAATGAGCAATATTCTAATATTTCTACTATTAAGTACATTAAGTCATTTCATATATGGACATTTTAATCATAACACTATTGATATCATATAATCATTGAAATCCCAATGTAGTCTTATTTTAAGGGTGCCTATATTATAAATGAATTTCACTGCATGAATGAAGGGAAATGAAATGCTCTTTGAAGTTCATTTTGCTAAGCTATATACTTTCATTTTTTTTCTAAATATCATTTTGTATCTGCATTCATACATAGCAAAACAATCCCATGAGTGTTTTGATTTCTATTCCAAACCTGCAACTGAAGAATGTTTCTAAAAATGATGCATATAAAACACTTCCTCAAAACTGATGTTAACAGAAAAGACATTAAAGGTTGCCTCTACAAATGAGAACTGGTATTGATTTTTATAAAGAGAGTTCTACTGTGCTTTTCATGTATTTAGTCATTAACCAGAGGATTTGGATTATACAGCTTTTATGATTCTTTCAGCACATATAGTCTGATTTAATTTTAGCATTTTCATTGATTTCAAGGGGTGTCACAAAGGACAGAGGGATGAACTGGGTTGACAGAGTTCAACATATGGCATCCAATTAGACACCAGAGAATGTCAGTACTTTCACTATTACAAAAAAGAAAAACATTCTAATGCTATTTATTCTTGTGAGAAAAATGCATGTAAGATTCCACTCAAAAGCTTTAATAGAGTATCTCTTTTATCATATTCTCTCACAGTAGATTGAGTAAGTTAAATGAAAGGGTGTTTTTTTTTAATGATAAGAATTACTTACAGTGATTAAAAACACTAGATTTAGCACCAGAAAGCACCATTTACCATTTATGGTAAATTGGATAACTTACTTAACCTTTCTAAGCTCCAAATTACTCATTGGTGTAGATGAGAATCTACCTCATAAAGCTTGTACTCATTCTCAAGGGCTGATATAACAAAATACCAGTAACTGAATGGCTTAAAACAATAGATGCTTAGTGTCTCTGGACTTTGTCTTGCTTAGTTCTAGGTGATTTTGTTTTAAACTTCTTTAGAACTCTCTTCATAAAAATCAATACCAGTTCTCATTTGTAGAGGTAACTTTTAATGTCTTAGGACAATCATTTCTTGCCTCTCTCCTTGCTTCGGGTTTGACAGCAATCCGTGGAGTCCTTTGCCTTATGACTGCATCACTCCAATCTCTACTGACACTGTCACATGATCTTCTGCCTTGATGTCTCTACCTCCATGTCTCCTCTCTTTTAGTAAGGATACCAGTCATGTTGAATTAAGGTCTCATCCTACTCAAGCATGACTTCATTTTAACTAATTGCATTTGTAACAAGCCTATTTCCAAATAATGCCACATTCTAAATTATTAGAACTTAAATTTTTAATATATCTGTTTGGGGGACACAATTCAACCTATAACAGAGTTCACACCAAGATTTTTAGAAACATATGATAAAAAGTTTTATTGCATGTTATTCAGTAATAGAAATCTCTCGATAAATTTTTGAAAATAAGTTGAGAAGAGGAAGTTTAAAAGAAATAAAACCACCTAGAAGTAAGGGCAAGCAGGAATCTCAACATCCTAATAAGGACAAAGTCAGATCATAGGACATAAATTAAGAACCAAGGAGGTGATCCCAGGGGTTCAATGACTAATGGTATAGGTTAGAGAGAACTCCTAGGTCAGCATTTATACAACAAACATTGGAGCAGTTTGCATCTGTCTCACTTGGAAAACCTTTCCAAAAAATTAGATCTTAGATCTTCAACTGCTCTGGTTCAATAGATTTTGGTAGAGGAGGTATGCTACAGAGTTAATACTGTCATAAAATTCTACTGCTTATGACAGCCTATTAGTTCTGAAAGCCACTAAGTAAATGTGGTTCCTAAAACAAGCAAATATTAGTGAATCTTATATATTTTATTCTAAGTGTTTTCAGAACTAACATAAATTTTTACTTAAAGTTAAATTCCCTTTAATTTTCTTCCAAGCTTTCATGTCAAGATTTACCTATTGTTTTGATCCCCAGATTTCATGCCTCTTTATATGGAAAGACATAATATCAAGCTAAATCAAGGAGGATAGTTATTTGTAGCTGTGGTCAGAGAGAAATAGTGAAAGACAACTAGATTTTAATGGGGGAGGGAGGATTCCTGAATCTGGGGAAAAAAGAAAAATGTGAGGTAAAAGCTTTTTGAGAGAAATATAAATTTCCAGATTGCTTTTCTTTGTTCTCTGTTCTGGAGACTGAAACTTCCATAGAAACCTCTATCTGGATTAGCCATGAAAATTATAAATGTGAAACTGATGATGTGGATTAACAGCTAAAGTGATGAGTTTGAACATTCCATAATAGAAGAAACAGATCAAGAATTGCAGGATTAGAAGCTGATCTAATTGAAGGAAATTAAACACAACAGTACAATATTATGAAAAAAATATATTAGACACTTTAATTAGAGTAAGTGAAAAATCCACAAATTAGAAAATTTTAAATACTGGTAATTATTGAGGGATTACAACACTTTGAAATGAATATATGATGTTGAGTATCTGACAAACACCTATAATACCTCTTCTTTATATATTTTAATATCCAGATATGAATTAGTTTTAAAAACTGAAAAGTGGCAGATCTTGACTTTGAATCCAGGATTTCATACTATATAATTCAGTTTTAAGATGCAATTTCTTCACACAGAGATGCTTGTAAATGCTTATAGGACCACTGAAAGGACTGTCAGAAAGTTGGGAGAGTAGTGGTAACTGGGGAGAAGGATGGAAAGATGGAAGAGAAAGATTTGAGGCAAAAATTGTATTGCTTCCTCTTTTGCTCCTTTTGAATTTTATGCTATATTCTGCTTTTATGAATCAATAAAATGAACAAGAAGAAAATGAGAAGGAAGAAATAATAAGAAAAGAAGAAGCTAATATGACCCATGACCTAATTGAGGTTTTATTTCCCCAATCATAACTATTATTTCCCTTCTCCATGGAGAAAGTTTTATGGGCTTTAAAATAGCCTGAAAGCATATTCATTGTCATAGACAAAATGAATACATCATATCATCAAATCAAAAAACCATGTTATCTTATATGTATACATAATGTATACAACCTACTTCTCTCTAAATGGAAACAAACTGTACAAACTTCTTGTAAATTGGATTTCTGAAAATCAACTCTGGTAATACAGATACATACCAACTCTTCAGTGTCCCAAAATAAAGAATACTCACTATCAGGTAGTGCCAAGTTATCTATAACCATGATCATACTAGCAATGAATTTTGATTAGATTGTAATGATTGGGTAACATTTGAGTGAAAAAGGACAAAAACACAAAGGCAGAGATATAGCAACAATGACAACTTTCAGCTATTCACTGCTTTTGTGGTGTGTTCATGGAATTCTGGATAAGGAAGATAAGAGTTGCAATCTCTGTCAAATAGGAAAATGCACATCAACATTCTTTGATGAAACACCAAAAAAAGAAAAAAAAAATGCAGCTAACCCTGATAAAGCTTCCTTCTGTGAAAGAAAATAAGTCAGTCAAATAGAAGTCAAAATCATGTGTATTTTGTTATATTTTATATTATGTTATATAAGTATAGAATAAGTATATTATGCACATGATTTCTTTGACCAAAGTCTAGTAGATAAATCTAAAATATTAACTTTAAAGAGGAATCAAATACTGAGGCTAAACGTAATTAGTTAAAGGGGCTTTAGAGAAATTGTTGACGGCATATATAAACAATAGAAATGACTGTGATTCACTTCCTGATAACCATCTGCAGTTCAGAAAACAATTCTCAACTACCAAACTTGAATTTTCTTTTCCATATTCAATAATGAAGTTGTTCTCCAAAGCCTCCTGGCATTTTACTTTTATTATGCAGTTCTGTACACCAAAATAACTAGTGCTTCACTCAATTCCACAGGCTTATCTATTATTTTTGTTTGTTGGTCTGCCCACTGCACGGTCCTGCAAGAAAATTCCTTCTTTTCATGAAGAGTGCAAGGAAAGCTATTGGACAAACATTACATGAGAATTATAAATAGTATTAAAGTTCAGAACACATAACAAAAAGTAACAATAATTAGTAAATTATTTTTGTAAAAAAACTTACTCTCTTGCAATATATACATTTCCTCTGGAGATTTTTTTTTGGCATAGGTTTAAAACAAATGACCTAAAAAAATGGAAAATCATGTTTAAATGTTTATTTTCTGTGACATATAGAGCATTTTGCTGTTCATAGATTCTATATAAAAATTCTCAATTATCTCTTGCTTTCACTCTGTTTCTATATAGATATTTGTGTGTGCCTGTATATGTGTGTATGGATGTGTATGTGCATATATCTATATGTTTGTATATCTATGTACATATTAGCACATTTTCGAGCATTTAGTAAATTTTTAAACAGAAATTAATCGTTTTAGAAGTCTTGGTATCAGGATATGATCCATTTAAATCAAAGCAGGAAGAAATAGCATTCATTTCCAGGAGAATGGCCTGGAAAACCTCTCACCTATTATGTCCCTTGCATTGTTAACAGAACATGAACTGCTCTCGGTGATTTCACCCTGTCCCAACATAATACACATCCATCTTAACTTCCTAATACAATGAAATACATTGATGCTATTGTCAGATTTGTCAGTGGGTGTATTAGCTTTGCACAGATCCACTGCCAACACTTAAAAGTTCTACGGTATTGTCGCTTTCTTCTGTGCATTCACTGCATTCTGCTGCACCAGTGGGAAATTGAAATTGTGTCATTGTTGTCTGTAAGCACCGGAACAGAACATCTGACGTGAGATAGAATAATTGGTAATGATTCAATCTTCAATTGGTCATGATGGATTTCTGTTACTATGAAGCAGAACTGTAAAAAAAAAAAAAAAGTTTTTTAATGGGATGTAGTTTCTGTTTGGAATGGTTTTATTTCCAGCACAGATTTCCCCTAACTTTTAGGGTGAGATTAGAGTCATGCCACATTGTAGACTTTTCTATCATTGATTTTCTCTATCATATTTTAATTATTAGTTTGCACATTATCTGCCATTGAACCGGGGTTCCAAAATAGCGTGAGACATGTTAATTCCCATGTACATAGTGCCCAACTGTTAGCAACACATAGACACAGAGTGAATGTTGAATTCCATTCATTCAGTGAGTGGTAAAATAACAGTCTTCAAAAGAATAAAAATATTGATATGATTTTCAAAGTGGGTTCAATTTTTAAGAGAAATTAATAAGTTCTTATTTGTGTGTTTATGCTCACATAAAGTCAACAAAATAAACCTTTATTTTTTATCTTATTCATGTTATTTTCCACAATTATTTAGGCATAAATCTGAGAAGTTAATTTGTTTCAACTTTCAGAAATTTAAGTCATACCCCAGTAGATCAAATTGTAAGGCCTATTTCTGTGTAGTTACTCGAATACCTTTTAGTGATGTTTTTTAGTCAGGGTTGGTCAACTAGAGGCAAGTGTTGAAAATTATGGCTTGAAACATGTGTTTGTGCTTCTGCTAATGGTATTTTAGTAGCAATACATTTCTGACAAACTTTCCATGTGATTATATTGAACATGATCAGAACAATGTGTGATGTGCTAAAACACTTGAATGACCTCTCAAAAGAATAGTTTGTACTTTGTTGATCTATAATGATGTCCACCTGAAACTGATATAATGATATAAACCAATGTTACTTAAAAAACAAATAAAATGGAAACAAAGGAGTAGGTGGGATGATTTTAAATCCATTTATCATCCTAATTGTTGTATAACATTCAGGTTTTTATGTTAGTCTTCAGATCTAATTGTTTATTGATAGGTTGTCTTGTGCAGAGTTTAAAATACAATTTATAATTTGGACCCATCACTCTTTGCTCTACTCAAAATTCAAAATCAATATATTTGGAGATGTAGGTTTTTTTAGTTCTTAAAACTCGAAGTTTATGTTGAACAAACACACTTAATGAAAATACTAATTCGTATGACCTTCACAACTTAACACACAAGACCAAGTTCAATGCAGGCACCTTCTAAGCCCTCTGCAGTTGAGCTGTTTGTGATGATGTTATGCTGGCTGTCCCGTGGCTCTTTGGCCATTGCTTCAGGACTTCATTTAAATCATTCAAGAGAATCTACAATGTACCAGTAAGCACTCTAGGTATTTAAGACTTCAAATATTAAAAATTATAATTTTGTAGAAGAAAAAAGGCAAATAGGCAATTATAACAGGGAATCCTGGAGAATTTACATGTCTCTCAAAAGTTCATCAGTTCTTTTCTGTGTTTACAAATACCATTTTTTTTCTCTTTGAAAACTATGCCCTACCTCAAATAGCAAAATGAATTTTAACAGTTCTTCTGTCCCCACCAATTTGTTCTCCACATATAGCTAATAATATAGACAAATTTGAAAATTTCATGCAGCCTTAAAATTCTCCAAATCATTTCTCATTGTTTTTGGATGAAACTCTAAATTGTTTATATGTATTATAGAGTTCTGTAGTGTTTTGTTCAGTCTTGTTAACTTCATCTCAATATCTCAATGTATTTGTTCTCTGAGCTCAAGCCACTCAGTCATTTTCTTTGTTCATAATTATGTTACATTGCTTTCCACCTCTGAACCTTATTAGTATGTGTTCTTTTGCTTTTCCTGGAGTGACGGTGAGGCTCTGACTCTGCACAGTAATATATACTAAGTGCCCAGGATAAAAACACCATCATAAGATACTTGTTCAATATTATATTTGTTCTTTGCTATCATGTAAGTGTGGTATACTCAGAATCTTCTGGAAAACAATTGGCAACAATTCAGTGATCAGCATTGGGACAGGAAAATTTCACTAATGATATTAGTAGAAAATGAAGACCAAGGGTTAGATGCATAAATAAAATCCATGCTTCAGAATATTTTTTTGTAGGATTCATGCTATGTTTTCTTTTTTATCTATGATTCCTTTAAAATTTTTCATCAACCTCATTTTTTCAGAGACTACACTATATTGGGAGATCACCTTTTTTGTAATTATGAACTAAGTTTGTAAGACATGTCTAATACATAAAATTACCAAAACAAGAACTCTAGACATATATGTTTTAGCATGTCTTAAACTATTCTTTGAAAATATTTTTAGATATATGAATCATCTATGTTTTTCAAATTTAATTCCTAGTAAAAAATCTTTAAGTATTTTTTTTCACTCAAAATATATAAGACTGTAAAACTATTAGCATCATGCCAGACTTTGTTTCAGAACTAATTGAATCTTAAGAGATATTGCAGAGTTGTCTTGCTCTTGGGAAGTAACGTGTCGGGCACAGTCTTCTCTGAAAAGCTGCTATCAAGATTCCACTGAAACAGGAAATGATGACCCTTATTAAGTTGTGTTTGAGTGATAACTATGTCATATACAGATGTGTTTTTTAAAAAGAATCAAGTTGAAATCAAGGTGGTGAGACGACATCAAATTATATGAAAAGATAATCATACATTTGGCAGAGTGTGGTAGTTTTAAATGAGGCTGTCTTTTAGTTTTAATAAAAAAGTAGGCACTTCTGTTTCCTAAGCAATGTGTTCTTTGATCTCTTAGATGAATTGTCTTCTTGAGATATATTGAGTTACTAAAGAGACTTAAGTATAATTAACTTCTTTCCATAAGGGTAGTGGGAAGAATAATTCAAAACTAAGCATGATTCTTTCTATACAATTCTCATCTCAATAGCTAGAGCAGTGCCTTTGAAACCTCCTGGCATCTCATGATAAATATCTGAAGTTTACAGACTGTTGTAGAGTCTATTGAAATACATACTCTCCATTTTATACAAAGCAGGGGTAGAGGAGGGACATTTGATGAAAAGAGAGTTCACCATTCATCCCACATTATGTCCTGATTCCAACAAAGAAAGTGACAGCTTCAACTCTTCAGATCGAGTCAAAGAGCAACAGCTCCAGTTTCAGGTTAATTTTTGTATCTGTAGCAGATAAGAATTTGAAACACTGCATTTTCCTATAATAGCATAAAGTGACAGTCTCTCAAGTTATCTCACAGCAAATAAAATGAGCATTCAAGTAATTATTTTTTTCATTATTGCATTTTAGTTGTTTTCTTGGGTTTATGTCTCTACTGGAAAAAATTAAATAGTACTATTGTTTATGGCACCCTACTCATTATTATAAAGTATTAATAGAATTTTTTCCAGCAAGAGATCATTTTAACTTTCAAAATAATTGGTAGCAGTGTTAAATTAAAATGAACATAGATTTTAATTTATTATCACAGAAATTCTCATTAGCAATTTTCATTGCACAATAGCTAAAAAACTAAATTTTATGAAAATATTTATTGGGCCTCCCCGGTGGCGCAGTGGGTTAAGCAATGCACTATGAAGCAAACCGCAACCACTGCAGCACGAGTTCGATCCCTGCTGCCGGCCAGGGAGGGGA
>JAGFMF010011828.1:3074171-3084724 GCA_019455555.1 Galemys pyrenaicus
TCTGTGGTGAATCCTCTCACCCCCCACACCTCTGGCCTGTACCCCAGCTCTTGTATGCATAAATAAATAAATCTTTAAAAAAAAAAAAAGAAAATATTTATGATAGGGTTTAGGCTTGGTTGTGCCCTCCTCACACTAAATAAATGAATAAATTGATGAAAATGTTGTATAGGTGTGTGCCAGTTTTTCTCACAAGACTAAGTTCCATAATGGAACTAGATCTAGTGGTGAAATAATCATTAAAGATAAAAAAAAATTCATCTAAAGATCTTCTTAAGAGTTGTAAGGGTGAAAACTTATTCCTTTTAAACTTATAGATTCTAAAACACCTCTTAATGGACATATTAATAGGAGAAAATTTAATTTTATATATTTGGTAATCCAAATAAAGATAGTATGAACAAAAAAGTAACCAAATCATGTATTCTTTATACCTTTTTCACAAAGAAACAATAGATATGTGACAAATTGACAAAACAAAGTTATTTGCTCTTGAGGTAATAAATTGGTAAAGTACCAAGGTTTGCTTACGAACATTTCTCAATTAAAAATTCCCAGTCTCTGGTGATAAGGGAGGGAATCTTTCATGAAGATGTGTTTCTGCTTTCAGGGAGAAAAAGGAGCAAACTCTTCTCACATTCACTGTTTCCTAAGAAACATTAACTCATATAATCAATGTTGTATTTTAAGGTAACCTGTTCTGAAACCCATCAGAGAAATCATGGAAAGCCTTCCTCCTTCCAAATGAATATGCTATCTTATTATAGGATTTGGAGAAGACTTAAGTTTAGGTGAAATTTGTGTGGGACAGAGTTTCAAAACAACATTTTGCTGTGTCAGAGGGGTTACTAGCAGACTGCCACTGAGAAAAAGGCAGTACAAAATTGCAAAGTTGAGGCCTCCTTGGTTGGCATAAGGGGGTTAATTCACAGCCCTATGAAGCTGTTCTGCAGCCACTGCAGCATGAGCTCTCTCCCCACCATGGAGGTGACCTGCATGGTGTAGCAGAACTCTCCTGTCTTGACCACTGCTCCCCTCAGCAGTGTATTTCAGTAGATCTGCCTGTTCTTTTCCCCACTCTGTCTCTGGTGACACCTCTCATTCCCACACCTTGGCCCATACCTCAGTTCTTGTATGAATAAATATATAAAACTCCAAAAAAACCAAAATTGCAAAGTTATAATAGCTGAAATACTGTATCCCTAAACCCCTGTTTGAAATTCAAAACATGGCTTGGTACCTGAGTGTGTCTTTTAGTAAAAGAAGCTCTGATCCTTCAGGCAAATTAATATAGTCCATTCTTACATACAGGGTTTTAAAGCTCTGAGTCTAATCATCTATAATTTTGAAAGTCATGTTTTTTCAGCACTATGTATTTTTTTAATTAAGAAAAACAGTTTTCAGGTTAACACAATATGAAATTGATAGAAGTTATGCAAGAATTTAAATTGAACTTGAGAAACATGGATTTTGCTTTCTGCTTAATTTGTGATTTTAAAAATGATAGTGTTTCCATCATCTGGAAGTTTATGACAAGAATCGCCCTAGAGATCTGAAGTTCTAGATTTTGCTCCCAGAGCAATTGAAAAAAAAAAAACAACTTTAATGAACTATGAAAATAGATTCCTACTTTCTGGACATGGAAAACCTAGTTCTCTTAGAGGTTATATATCCCTTACTGAAAACATATTATTATGTATAGTAGTAAAAGTAGTAGTAGTAGTAGTATCATAAGTAAAAGTGAGGAAAGGAATGAATACAGGCTCTTTCACTTAAAGTCAAATAACCTGTTCCTAAAATCTTATGTCTTGTATTAAAAGATAACTGATAATCCACTCCCTATTTTATCTAAAAATTAATCATAATAATTAATTTATTATTTAATACCCTAACACTACTAGCATTTTTAAAAACAATTAAACCCTAGGATATGCCACATCTAAAAATAAGCTATCACATTTGGATAAAAATGTTAAAAGTACTGTCTCCTCCTGGTCGTCAAAGTACTAATAATATAATTGGTAAGAAGCTGTCTTGTATATTCATACCGTGCCTCATACAGGAAGAGTGAAAAGCAACATCTCTGTTAAAGCTCAAGATATTTATCAAGACACATGAGTCCAATTTCTACAAGTGGTATTTTGAAAGTAACTTGAGATTTTCCTATAAATTATTTGTTGTATATGTCATAAGGAGTTTGGATGTTGTAAAAATATACTTTTCCTCCCAGTTTAAGTTTGTTGTAAATAGTACATGACATTGATACCTTATGTGAGCTATGTATGATGATCAGATATATAAGAACACCAAATTTTGAATTTGACATGTCATCACAGTTTTCTGTAGTTATATCATAAACATAAAAGAAAAAATAATAACAAAATGCAAAATTGAGGTATGCTGTAGGTATTTACCTTGGAAAATTAAAATATTACTGATATCGTTGCTGAGACATATAACTTAAGGGATAGCTAAAGCATGTATTTTTGAAGCTGATTCAGCAGGCTGATACTAGCATAAGTTACATATGTGAGATATATTTACTTAAAACCTGTTCTCTACCTGGAGTAAGCAGATGGTGAGAACATTGCAGAAACTTTGTTCTTTGTCTGGCAATTGGTGGCAATGCAAAAAAAAAGTAAATGATATATATGCATTTATATAGAGAATATTTATAAGAATATGTGTGTGTGTGTATATATATTCTTTCCTTCTTTTGGCAGCATTAACCTGACCATTTAGAAACTATGAAAGTGGCCTAATAAGTTTAAAAATTAATTCAACATTAATCAAAGATTTAGATGTAAGACCTGAACATAAACATACAGAAGAAAGCATATACAAAACGCTCCATGACACTGACGTCACTCATGTATTAGGGGCCTCAACTCTTTTTTTTTTAAATACTTTATTTTTATTTATGCACACAAGAGCTGGGGTACAGGCCAGAGGCATGGGGGTGGGGGATTGGGGGAGTGGTGAGTGAGAGAATTCACCAGAGACAGAGTAGGAAGCAGAACAGACAGATTGATTGAAGTACACTCCTGAGGGGAGCAATGGGCATGGCAGGAGAGGTCTGCTGCACCAAGTAGTTCCCCTCCCTGGCCAGTAGCAGCTGTGGAAGCCCAACAGTGTGGGTGCTCAAACCCTTGAGCCACAAGGGAGGCCCCAATGGGGGTGGGGGGCATGCTCAACTCTTGACAAGATAAACAGAAGCAAAATAGCAGATGGCACTATATCAAGCTAAAGAATCTCTACACATTGAAGGAATTTCCATTAGAAAGTTCCAAGATGGATTTTTCTATATCAACAATGTAAAGAACTCTGAGAAATGTGTGTAGGAACATTAATAAGGTTCTGAGTTTTGTTGTGACCATCTCAACATAACAGATGGTTCCTTTCTTAATGAAGCTTCCATGAGGTCAAATTACCTCTGATTCTCAGATCCTAAGTCTCTCTCTCTCTCTCTCTCTCCCCCCCCCTTCTCTCATCCATCAAGTGAAAAATAGGATTGAAATAGAATGATACAATCTAAACTTGTCCATATCCAAGACGACTGACAACAGAAGAAAAAAAAAAAACAGAGCTTGAGAGTGGTGTAGGGTGAGGTGTGGCGTGACAGCAAAAATGTTTTGGCAAATACCAGTAATCTGTCCATCCCTCCTTGGATGACACCATCATCTATCCATTCTTTATGGACTAGTCAAACTGGACTATTTCTTCCCAGAAATATCATGTTTTCAAGCATCACGATGCTATTGACTGAGAAATAATACATCTGGAATATTCATCCTTCCTCTGTATACTTTCCTAAACCTATCAGCTACTATGCATTCTTTGTTTGTTTGCTTTCTCATTTTAAATCTTCATTTAAAATTTCAGAGCTACTCCTCTCATACCATTCTGGACCTGTAGAAGACACTATCCAAATCAGATTGCTTTGTCATATACTCGTAAACAGATGGACAGTGATGCTAAAGAAGCTTAATTCCTTATTTTATGGCCCTTCTTCCAATCTCATCTACCTGAGACTTTATTATATATGCTTTGTATTCTTTTCCTTAGAAGAGTCCCCACATTGTAATAGTGTAGGTCTTAAGACATAATAGATCTGTTCTTACTCTCAAAGATTTTTTTTTTCTTAGTGCATCTTTCCTGCCTTTATTTAACATCTGTTTCCCAGACAGAGTAAGAATTCTGCCTCTTTGTAGTCACCATTTTATCCTAAGGGCCTGAAACATGTTCTGACCTAACAGGGGTGTCAAATAAACATTTTCTGGATGAATGAGCTTCACTTTCGATTATGATCGTTCTTTTCTTCCACGCACAATTTTCTATTTAGTCAAAAGTATCATAGGCACAGATATACAGTGTACCTCCAAATATATTTTCTGTGGAATTGTAGGTAAAGCAGCTTATGACTGTTCAGCATAACATTGCGTTAGAGATAACATTTGTTAGAGAGGCAGGATTACTCTGAGATACCTATATTTGTAAACCCTTTACAGCAAGAGAGATGTATTTCTTTAGAGATTCCTTATTTAATAGGATATCAGGCAGCTTTTGGAGGCAGCTAAAATAAATTGGTTTTAAACATGTGTGTCATATCACATATTATGAGGTTATGAATAAATATCTACCACATGCTATCAAATATACCCTCACCCCATAATGAAATTAATACTGGATTAAAAAGAGAAATCCTTTCCTGGTCTTTCTTCCAACCCACTGTCTTTTCTTTTCTCGAAAATATAAGCATTTCAAATGACATATGACTAGAAGAATCTATTATATGCATCTACTGTTTTGTCTGCTCTAAAGTAATTTGGTTCTGCATTAATAACTCTCACTTCACAATCTCTCATAAGCTCAGTTTAAATGCCTATGTCTTAAATGAGATTGCTTATTTTATGAAGGAATGTTTGATGTCCCAAATTCTCTGTGATTCATGATATGGTATAAAGAGTTGGTACTGGACAAAATCATGGAGAAGGCCTGTCAAGTTTGTCTTCAACATCCTTTGTGTGTATCTCCTGCTCACTCCCATGTGTAGTGAAAATATTTGGTTTTTTAATAAGCAATTCAAAGCAGACACCCATCAAGGTTTCAGTGAACTCAAAATCTACTGGAGACAGCAGTCATAAAATAGATAATTAAAATTCATTATAATTAGTTCTCTCTGAAAGTCAAAAATTATAAGTAAAATTGTGGAGGAAATAGGCCTATTGAGAAATACTGGAGAGAGAAGAAATGATATTTCGTATGTTGTAAATGATAAAGTTCCTGCTTGGAGAAATGGGGAAAAGAACATGTTGACTAGACAAACAGAGCTCTATCAAGAGTGATAAGTTGAAAGTTACTAAAGAAATTTACAAAATTGAAAATGGAGAAATTACCAGATTATAAAGGGCCTTTGAGGAACTGATAAACTGTTTAGATATTATCCATATACTACTGGGAGACTGAGAAAGTTCAGTAGGAAAACATAAAAATAAAAATCAAGAAATGTTTTTTTCATCTTATAGAAAAAAGAAGGTATGAAGTACAAATTTTAATTTTCCAGGTAAGAAATGAGGAGACATTAACTAACATTGAGCTTCAAGAAGGCAAAGGAGAAAAGACTTTTACAGTGTTATGCTGGTAACTGTGTAAAAATTAGTTCAAAACAAGCAATAACTGGTTTTACTGTTTACTATCTTCTGTGGTATAGAAATGCCCCTCCCTATGCCTAATTTCAAACTATACCATATCCATTTCAAACTGCAACTTTACTGATTTGAGAAGAGGTATACATAATCAGCTGTCCTGACCTAATACTAGCAGACTCCAGCACAAGATTAGGTATTTCTGAGATACAATCAATAAAGTGGAGGTTGATGTAATTGTTACAGGGTAGGGAGAGGGGCATTTTAGAGTTTTTAAATTTGTCCTTTCTAAATGGGTTTATTTGCTGTATTAAGGTGAATATGTAAGGTTTTTAATGGAAAGGAATTTTAATATAATTAGGGTATAATATAGAAAGGATAAAGAACATAGTTATTAAGTATTTAAAGTTACTTATTTTGGGGGCCTACCTTGTGGCGCAGCGGATTGAGCAGCACACTGTGGGGCAAACCACAACCACTGCGGCGTGAGTTCGATCCCTGACGCTGGCCAGGGAGAGGACCCACATGGCATAGCAGACCTCTCCTGCTGTGCCTGCTGCTCCCCTCAGCAGTGTGTTTCAGTCAGTCTGCCTGTTCTGCTCCCTGCTCTGTCTCTGGTGAATCCTCTCACCTCCCGTGACTCTGGCCTGTACCCCAGCTTTTGTATGCATAAATAAATAAATCTTTGAAAAAAAATAAAAAACAAAGTTACTTATTTTTTTGAGGGTAAAAGTTTAGCTAAATAGGATTGGCCCAAAGCAAGGACCAACAGCCTGCCACAAGTCTAAAGGACCTTTCAGTGAAGACCCATAGAAAAGGGTTAGAAAGAGTCAGATAAATCCAGGAAGAAAAGAGCAAAATTAAAATTAAGATGAAAGTTGCCATTATTAAGCTTCCCATGGTTTTTCACCCACATCTGTTTTAACCAGTCTAAGACCAAAAAGCAAGCACAGATTCTTCATATGTCCTTTTGCTCCACGTGCCTCCTCCATGCCTCCTTGCTGCTTTCCATCCTGCTTTCTTCTTCTTCCCTTTCTTCTGTCCTCCTATCTCCTCTTTCTAACAGTTTTTTTTATTTCTGCTCAACTCCACCCACTAGGGTGGAACCAGGATTCTGGAACTTCCCCCTTTCCTGGGGACCACCCTGTTACAGAATGACTGTTTAACGGAAAACACTACTTATGGATACCAGATTTTCAGCTTTGGAAAGTAATTGTGTCAATAGTTTATGTCTTTGTTTTATTTTTCAGATGGTTTTGCTCTATTCTGAAATAATAGTAATAAGAATAGTTATTAAAAGAAGTCTTTCAAGTAAATATCATATAAACATCCTCAAGAGACACTGTATCTTAATTTTCAAGTATATAATTTTCTGGGTATTGTAACAATGGGTATTTGTTGAGAGTTTATCTAAATTATAGTATTGCTGCCTTGGCATCCATTTTGTATGGCCAAGAGTGATAGCGAACACTGGCCTCAGTTTCCCTCAGCCAATAAAAGGAAGCAGAGTTTGAGAAGGAAAGTAGTATGTCAACAAACTGAGGAGGGCAACAGACTCATGTCTGAAAGACACCATCCTGCTCTTTGGCAGAGGGTAGGGGTATTTATACAAAGGACTAAAAGGTAGACAGGCAAGGGTCAAAAGCATGTCCTTTTGATGAAGGCATGTGGAGACTTCCAGTGGGTGCCAGTTTGCTTAGCTAGCACTTGAAGAAACTTGTTAAATACAACAGATAGTAATGTTTATCTGATGGGGCAGGGGGAGGGACCTATCCTGTTTCCTTGCATCAATTTAAATTCCTGATACTAATCCCCAAAGTCCTTGTAGTTGCCCCAAGTCATTTACCAAGCTTATTCTAGACAATTGTGCCTTAGATAAGAAGACCCATAAAGCTTACCAGAACTTCACTCTTTTGGGTTTGAATTGACAAAACTCCTTTAGTCTGGGAATGCTTATGTATTTTTACACATGCTGTCCCATACAAAATGTTTCACCCCATTCTTGGTCTGAACCCTGCTTTATCTCCCTATGCTGTCTCTGATGAGAGCACAAACAGGCCTCTCATAAAGCCCTACAAAATAGTGTCTTGGAATCTGAGATAAGTTGAATCAGAGACAAAGTTGACAAAGGTAAACAGATTCTAGCAGACTTGCCTCTGTAAGCAGCTCCAGCAGACCCCTTCTGGCAGAAGAGAACCCCCCTCACATACACAGAAAATTCCAGCAGTAGCCTATAAACACCCAAACTCTCATTCTGGGGCGCAACTCTCAGCCTGCAGAGAGCCATCACCTCATACACTTTCCATAAAGCCCGCTTTGTCTCATACCCCTTGCCCTCCTCTCTTTCCTAGCAGTCCCTCTCTGTGTACCCTGCACCTCTTCCAGGGCTGTAAGCAATAAATTTCTCTATTCCACTTTCCTTTTGCTCTGTCTTTGCAGCCCTTTAAAGTTGAATCATAACCTCCCATCCAACACCCCTTTCTATTCTCCACTTAACAAATGCTAATTTTACAAAGTCAAATTGTTAGGGGGAAAGGTAGTCCTGAATGGATTACACAGATAGGTTTATGGACTCCAACTCCCACTCCAGAGCACCAGTGATCCAGAACCACAAATCTGATAGGATGATTATCAAAGAGTGGATCACTGGGACCCGAGCCAGCAGCCAGGCTGGCTATAAAACCAGAGAGGTGAGCCTTGGGCTCTCTCTTCCTTTGGAGCCGTCTCACTTTGGAGCCAGCTCTCAATGTGCCATTGCATTCCAGCTCAAAAGATCTGGTAGGATATTTACGGGTTTGTATCCCTCTCTTCTCTTTGTGATAGTTCTACTTTATTCCCCTTCTTTTGTAAAATAAAACCCTTTAGTAACTTTTGTTGCATGTACCAGAAGTTGAGGCTTATTATAAAAGTCTTATGAGTGTGCGGGTGAGGATCCAGTCAGGGAAACCCATTTTATATTAGGGTTGCCCTGTAACAAAATCAGTTGAGAATTGCATGTCAATATGAAAAACAAATTGATAGACTTATTCCAACTATGGAAACTACATGTAAAGTATTAGAGGTATTATAATGCACATATTATAATTGCCACTACAAGAATATATCTTCAAGGGGGATTGAGAGAAGTTTGTGAAGAGTTTCTCTTTTATGTAGAGAAAATGTTAGGGGAAAAGGTATTCCTGTATATTAGGGTTGCCCTGTAACAAAAAGACATTTTCTCTTTTGTGTATTCATATTATAAAGATCCTGACAGATCAAGAAAAAGGTATAATTGAAATGCAGTGATCTGGCAATTTAAAGTGAAAGCAAACACTTGTTTAGGAGGATAAACAGACATGAGATAAGGGCAGATAAAACAGTTTGGCGCCCAATGTGGTTTGCCACGTTACACTCGTGGTTAACCAGCCCAAGTAACTTTCCTTACGTTGGTCACCATAAGCACATTTGCTCTGCAAAACACGTGGTGTTCTCTTTTTGTCTTAACTTGGGAAGTTTGCCTTTTCCCTTTCATACAGCTCTCTTAAGTGTGTTATTTAAAAAAAAAAAAAAAAACAACAATGGCCTCAGGCATGAATCTTACAAGTTTTCTCCCTAATTAAAGTTCTTTCAATCTTATTCCAAATTTAAAGTTAAATAGTCTTTTCCCATTAAACATCACCACAAGTTTTATAAATGTAAATAACTTAGTAAAACCTGAAATATAGCAGATAGTTTTAATATTATTTGCGTCCATGGGTAACTTACAAGTCATACCCACTTTGCACACTGTGCTTATGAGTGTATTGTTTGTAATATATTTAAACGTTGTTTATTCCATTCTTTTGTATTTAAAAAGTAAACATTCTAATTCACCTAATATGCAAAAACAAATTCAGGCCCTTTCCTTAGTCATTACCAGAAAATAAAACGTGCTAATAACTTTTACCACATATACCTAAAATTAAAACTTTTAAGTCTTCTAAGTGTGCAGGTAAAAAACCCAGTGTAGGGAACCCATTTTATATTAAGGTTGCCCTGTAACAATATGTATCTTAATGTGGCAAATAACAGGACCCATTTAGAGAGGGCAGGTTTAGGGGTTCTGGGGTGTTCCTCTCCCTGCCCTGTAACAAAGGCAATCTAAGATACTTCCAACTCCATGCCTGTGGATTCCCAAAGTCTTCAGATGGTAGCATCTGCTGCAAGCAGCTTTGCCTACAAAGCAGCCCTCCCCTCCCTGAGGGATGAAATGCAAAGGGAAGTCTGGTCCCCAATTCTGTCCACTTGCAAGCTCACCTTGGAAACCTCCTCTTCATGCTATTTCCTGACCCTCTTTTTAATGTCAGTTGAACTTTATGCTTGTGTTGGTGCAATATTGATTTTTTCCCCCTATAAATCATATTGTAATTACATGCGATTGGCTTGAATTGTAAGTGAAAGCTATCCACCCATGTGGAGGTTAGCGTATTGAGATCCAAAGCTCAAATTACCATTATGAATGACTGAACAGGCTGGTTTTCAAGGTACATACGTTCAAAAAGAGGTAACCAGGTAAGGGATATGAAAATAGCTTCTATCCTCGCATCTCAGACTATCACCTTAACAGATAAGGCAACAGTGTATTTGTTACAGGGCAGGGAGAGGAGCACCCCAGAACCCCTAAGCCTGCCTTCTCTGAATGGGTTCTGCCATCCGCCACATTAAGACAAACACAGAAAACCTTTAATGGAAAGGAACTTTAATACAACTAGGGTACAATAAAGAAAGAATAAAGCATATAGTTACTAAGTTAAGCATCCAAAGTTACCCATCTCCTTGAGGGTAAAAGTTTAGCTAAATAGGATTGGCCCAAAGCAAGGTCCAAAAACCTGCCACACATCTAAAGGACCTTTCAGTAGAGACCCATAGAAAAGGGTCAGAAAGAGTCAG
>JAGFMF010011828.1:3084820-3123706 GCA_019455555.1 Galemys pyrenaicus
AGTCCAAGACCAAAAAGCAAGCACAGTTTCTTCACATGTCCCTCTGCTCCACGTGCCTCCTCCAGGTCTCCTTGTTGTTCTCCATCTTCCTTTTTCTTCCTTCTCTCCTCTCCAGAAATCTCCTTTTCCTCCTCAGCTCCACCCACTTAGGGCGGAACCAGGATTTTTGGAACTTCCCCTTTTCCTGGGACCACCCTGTTACATATTCATAGAAGGAGAAATGCACTGTGAAATATTAAAAAGAAGTGCCCAGCTGTCATTTTTTTCTGAATAGAAAAATAATTTTAAAAAACAAAAACAGTTACCAGGTATAAGCTAATTGATTTATTAACATTTCTTCTTCTAATTCTACAGCACCCCTATGAATTATAAGTATTATGTTTCTAATTTTCATATGAAAAATTCAATTTGGGGAATTAAAATACTTGGCATAGGGATTAATTTCTGTCAAGATCATAATGTTAATGCTCATAATCACTGTATTTCTATTCATGTTCTTATCAAAAGCACAAAAAATATTATTCTACATTCCTCACTTCATGCAATCTATGCATCCATGAATAATGAATGAGTATCCAACATTTCATGAACCAAACTTCTTTTTGCCTGTTTAATCTTCTCGACGTATTTCTTTGTATTTCAACCATGAATTCCATTGTGTGTGTACATGCACATGAGTGGATATTCTGCTCTGTTATACCTCTTTTTTTAAACTATTGACATTTTGTTTTTATTTTTTTGAAAATTATTTCAGAGAAAAATCCTTTACAAATATTGAAAACAATAAGATACCTAAATATGGCAAATTGTAAACCTGATGGAAGAAAGAACAGAACATCTAAAGGAGGTGCCACGAGGCCAGAAACCTCGCTCACCCATGCCAAGAGCTGGATGGGGGAGTAGCAGGGATTAACATAATCATTAAACCCAGCTATAGAAACTAAGATCCTTAGGGGCCAATGCCTAGATCACAAAGCACAAGACCCAAGCAGGTATCAGACTTTTGTAGGAGGTGTCAGGATAGCAGACCAGAGGTAAAGACACAGAGATTGAGGACCTAGAATCTGGCCCTTTTCAAATTCTACATACTTTATTCAAAGTCAACAACAAACAAACCACTCCTTGAAGGAGTGAACCCCTCACAAAGAGAAGTCCTTATCAGTGCAGTCTCTGCACTGGCACAAGGCAGCACAGGGTACCTGTGACTATGCAGGTGCTTCTCTTCACCAACTCTCTCCTCTGCAGGGTAGCAGCCTCCTGCCTGCCCATGACCTGTACCCTGCTGGGTACAGTTCTCTGCACTGACCTCCTTCAGTGGAGGCAGCTCTCTTCAAGGCCCCATGTAGGCCTCTCTCACCCGCCTGCAACCAAGTAGGCCTCTCTGCCTGTCCTTTTCCTGGCAGCTCTTTCTGCCTGCTTGTGTCTATGCAAGTGTCCTTTATTCTCCTGTCCCTTTCCCTAGTATACCTGCCCTTTAACTATAAATAATGTTTCTGTCTTGTAGAGAAACTGGCCTGGGAAATTCTATGCATTCTACTGAAAGGGGAGCTCTGGTGAAACCTTTCCCAGAGTGAACCCAAAGACCCTGCTCTCCTAACCCCCTGACTCCCAAAAATTACATCAAATCTAAAGTTAATAGCTCTACCTTGAGGAGAATGAGGTCGACAATAAACTTATTCCAGAAGAAAACAATTAGCAATGTTGTAAAAGGACAAATACATCCTAGCACTGTTCCTCATAAAATACATGATAAGATTGTTTTTTGACTATTCTTGTCTCCTGGTTGTTTAAAATAAAACACAGACTGACCTTCCACCCCATGGTAATGGCTTCAGCTAATTCAGATTTGAGGAAGTATTTGTCTTTTCTATATAAACAGTACACTGAACATATTCTAACATTCCTGAAACTGAGTGTCCACTTATTACTCCGATAATTAAAGGCAAATCCTGCTGTGCAGTTTAGAAAATATGTGCTTGACACTAAACTTTCATAAGATTAAATGAATTCAATCAAAATTGCTTGCTTTACTATAAACTTCATTGTTAGACTTAGTGAGATTTTTTTCTCAGATTTTAATGCACTATGTAAAATAGCACTAATAGAAAATGTTATTTACATATTTCCTGCTATGTTTTCTGCTCATCAAAGTTATAATTGCTGCTATTCCGACATGTGACTCCTGCACACGGCAGGCACATACTACTTTCATTATAACTGCTTGTTTGCTGAAATAACTATGGCGTAGAAAAATAAACAATTGTGAGGTATATATGCAAAAAATTATAAAAAGGGGCCTCCCTGGTGGCACAAGGGGATAAGTCTGAGCACTGTGAAGCATCCACAGCCACTGCAGCAGTGTTTGATCCCTGGCCAGGAAGCTGACCCATATGGCATAGCAGACCTCTCCTGCTGCTCCCCTCAGCAGTGTGCTTCATTGTATCTGCCTGTTCTGGTCCTTACTCTGTCTCTGGTGAATCCTCTCAACCCCCTACCCCCGCATCTCTGACCTATATACCAGTGATTGTATGCATAATTAAATCTTTTTTTTAATTATAAAAAGGTACAGTGCTGAAGTGTAAGGGCATTTATTGTACTTAGGAGACATTTTAAGCATCAATAGGCACCAATAATTTGACATTTTTAATCAATATTTGTGAATTTTGACCATTGTCAGGTCCAGAGATAGTGAGTAAAAAGTTAGAGGAAAGAACTGTAAGTGGGGTGTTGGCACAAGGGGTTAAGTCACAGCAGTGAAGGAGCTCTTTGCCGCCACTGCAACAGGAGTTTGATCCCAGACCAGGAATGTGACCCAATTGGCATGCCAGACCTCTCCTGTCTCACCTGCTGCTCCTCTCAGCAGTGTATTTCATCGGTTGCAGGTTTTGTTCCCCAATGTGTCTGGTGAATCCTCCCCTACCCCACATCTCTGGCCTGTACCCCAGTTCTTATATGCATAAATAAATCTTTTAAAAAAAAAAAAGAACTGAAAACAAGACTTGGTGAGTCATGACACAGTTTAGGAAACACTCACTTCTAAATAATTTGTCAGCAAAGGAGTCTTTAAATAACACTTCTATGTTATTTTCTTTTTTTTAAGTGTTTTTTCTTTCCTTCAGAAAGAAGATAGCTTTTTTGTTGTTGTTTTTTATGAAAATGTTACCCAAGGCTTCTAATCCTAAAGCTGATCATAGAACATCACTGATACCCTGAATTGGAGACTGTATGCAATTAATGATAGGATTAATCAAAAAATGAATTGTAGGGTAAAGATCTATTCACTTTATAAAAATGTGGTAAGAATGTGCTACTTCAGCTTAATGTTTGCAGTATAAATAATGTCCTTAGTGCCTTGGTGTTTAATATCACACCCATAATTTAAATTGTGTCCATGCGTGCTACATATTGCAATTAACTAGGCACAGGACCATCCTCCTCATTTGTTAAGATCCTCATCCTACAGGAAATTGTGCAGGAGCATGGGGAAAATGTGCTGGTGTAATGGCACTCCTCTCCCTGTGCACTTCTTCACAAGCCATTAAGGACTGTCATTACTCAATACTAAGAAACACATATAGCCTTCAGAGTGCCTTTAAAAACAAATATTCACCATGGCAATTTGACTTTTAAATCAGTCCCTGACTAATAGCTATCTATAGGATGATTCATGCTGTTGTGCCAATGAAGTATTCATAACACTCTGTGTAAACATTATAGGGAACAAAATCAAGATCATCCTTCATCCATTTTAGGCAGGTGTCTTTAGCCCTTGACTTTGCCATTTTGCCTGAAGACATTACTGCAGGGAACAATAGAGACACTCAAATCTATCTGCCTTTTGCTTGTACACAGAAAAAGCCTTGTAGGCAGAGGTTTCTGTTCAGCACATTCATTACCTTTTAATTGCTTTTAAATTACCTTGTGACCTGTCGCATCAATAGCCAAATCTATCTATCTAAAGCTAGCACAGTTTGTGCATGTGTGTAGTGAAAACCTTTTCTTTCAGTGTGTGTGTATGTGCGTGTCTGTGTGTGTGTGCACATTTGGATGTACTTGTGCAGCTATACCTGTTATTATAAACCAGATAAAGACACAGTCAAATGAAAAAAAGCACATGCATGCTAGGAAATAGTTTAATAGTCAAAAGAGACAGACTTCATCCAAACATTTGTCTTGTTATACATAGTTAAAACAAGACTATGTTAAAAAATAAAAATTTCTAGCTGTCAAATAAAATAATTTTCAATGTCAGACTGTTCCATATGTCAGAATATGTGGATATCAGCATTGTTTTTGAGATTGCATGCTACATTGAAAAATCCCAATTGGTAAAATCTAAGTCTGAATATTTTTAGGCCAGGCTACAGTAAGCACAATGTCATAAAAAAAATGAACTACCACATCAGCTGCTATGAACATTGAGGTATACAAATTATCGCTCCCCTAGAAGACTTAGAGAAAGCTATTTCACAATCACTCACAGAATGAGCACATATCATCCTAGTTTCAGAAAGGTACAACCAGAAAGCTCATGTTTCTAGGCTCCCAAAGAAAAATGACATAATTCAGAACCTTAAGTAGAGCTTTCAATTCACCTTACTACTTTATATTTCTTCCTAGATCCATGTTTATAGTTTAGTAAAACAAAATAAAAATGCAGACAGTGAGGGAATTAACTCATTTCTCTTTTCAGTTCTTTAGTCAGCTCTTACTCCAATTAAAGTCTTTTTAGGAAAGGTGTTGAAAACAGTGGGAAATGGAGCTGCTTCCAAAATGTCAAAGACAACTTCTCCATTCTGTTGAAGGTACAGCACAATAGGTCTAGCAGAAAAGTAACTAAACTGGGCTGAGCTGGACCTTGGGGATGGCATATTCAATATTGGATTGGTATCATGTGAACAAGCTCTGTATTTTAAGATTTGTTTTTATTTATTTATTCATAGAAGACCTGGAGTGTAGCATTTTCTTATTTCTGCTTAGCTTTACCTACTTAGGGCAGAACTGAGATTCTGGAACTTCCCCTTTTTCTGGGGACCACCCTGTTACAAAAGGATGTGAGGATTAAATGAATACATATCTATTAGTCACTCCATGAGACTAGGATATCAGCATTGCTCACTTTAATGTCTCACATGACCATTTTCCTGCTCAACCATTAGCTGATATGCCCATTTTATTTTACCTATTCATACAAAATAAGCTAAATCTGAAAAGACTACTGATCATATTCTTCCAACAATATGTTCTGGAAAAGGCAACATGGTGGAGACCGTAAAAAGATCAGTGGCTGCCAGGTGTAGAGGAAGCAGAAATGAATAATCAGAGTACAGGGAAATTTGAGGGTCATGATGATACCATAATTTCAGGTTTTCATGCCTAGTCTCCCGGCCAGCAATGGATCCCAGGCTGCAGTGGCAGCGCTAAGTCCCAGACACTAGACCACCATGGGCTGGTGTCTCATGAAGTCACAGCAGGAACTAAGCAGAGAGCAGGCAAGCAAGTGGGAAGAGGCAGATTTGTTTAGAGAAAGAAAGGGTTCATGTTCATTGAGGAGAAAAAGAACAAAGATAAAGTGGGACTCCCAGGCCAAAGGAACCAGGACAGGGAGGAGCAAAGGAGATAAAGTGGAGTCATGCCTCAGGGAATATATACCTTCTTTCCCTAATTATTCTAAAGCTCCACCATTCTCTTTGTGATTGGTTAGTTCTTAGTGGTCACACCTTATTAATCTACTACTGTATTTGGACTCTTCCTACTTTACATTCCTATCTCTCCTTAGCTTTTGAATGTCCTTTTGCTCCTACTCCTAAGGTGTCAGCTAGCTCCATTTGGAACTTTGTATTTCTCATCTCTGGATCTTCCTTTATCCCTTTTGTTGCTCTTATCTCCTAAGTTTAACTCTCCTGTTGGCCCAATCTGTACTGTCCTTGAAGCTACCTGATTATTCCTAACTTGCCCTACTTGACCTAGGACTCAATGACACTATACTATGACTTTCTAATGGTGAATGCAGGTCACTATATAATTATCCAAAGCTACAGAACATATAAAACCAAGAACGAAACTTAATGGAAACTATTCATTTTGAGTTATAATGTTGTATCAATGTAGGTTTGCAAGTAATCACAAATGTACCACCTTGGGGAGAGGTGTAGATGATAGGGAAGACTACAACTCTGTAGGTGGGAGGTATATGGAAATCACTGCATTTTTTTACTCAATTCTGGTGCCAACCTAACATTGCTATGAATCTATAACTGCTCTAAACGTAGAATTGTTACAGGGCAACTCTAATATAAAATGGGTTTCCCTCACTGAGTCTTCACCCGCGCACTCAGAAGACTTTTATAATAAGTCCTAACTTCAGGTACACGTGACAAAAGTTATTAATGGGTTTTATTTTACAAAAGAAGGGGAATAAAATAGTAATAATACCAAGGGAAAGAGTGGGATACAAATTTGTAACATTTTACTAGATTTTTTAAGCAATGGCGCATTGAGAGCTGGCTCCGAGTCAAGTGAGATGGCTCCAAAGGAAGAGAGCCCAAGGCTCACCTCTCTGGTTTTATAGCCAGCCTGTCTGCTTAACTCCACCCTCAGTTCCCAGTGATCCACTTTTCGATAATACACAGTGCTATGGAGCTATTGGCAACCACTGCAGCATGAGTTGGTCCCCCAGGTAGCTAACCCACATGGTGCAGCAGACTTCTAGTGTCTCGTCCACTGCTCCCCTCAGCAGTGTATTTCAGTAGATCTGTCTGTTCTGCTCCCCACTCTGACTCTGGTGATTCTTCTCATACATACCCTCTTCACCTCTGGCCTTGTCTGCATAAATAAATCTTAAAAAAACCTGTCTTTACCATCCTTCCCCTTTGGTTGACATATAACAGCATTTTTATTTTTAGTTTATCTTTATTACCTTTTCCCTCTTTTTTTAGTTTTATTGAGATATAATTGACATACAACACTGAATAAGTTTATCATCGTATGATATGTTTTATATATCCTGTGAAATGATTACCAAATTAATTTTAGTTAACTTTCCATTATTGCGGCTTATTTATTGCTGCTCTTTGCAGAAAAATTCCTTGAAGATTTGTCTATATTCATTGCCCTAAACACCACCCTTTTCTTCCCCCTTTAAATCCTGAATAGCTACTTTCCCCTTCTTAATTTTATTAAAAAAGTTACCAATGACCTTTACATTTCTAAATCCAATGGCCCAATTTTCATTAATGTTGACCTCATAACTGCATTTAGGACAGTTATTCATTCTCTACTTAAAATATTTTAACTTTTTAGCTTCCTGAACACCATATTTTCTTTGTGTTTCCTTCTCATTCATTTTCCTTGTTCTCAAGCAGTTCACCATTTCCTCCTTTGTTCCCTGACCTTCAAATGTTTTAGTGCTTAGGGATGCCATGCTGTTTCACCTCCCTTTTCTATTTATACTCACACCCTTCATGATCTGTTCTAACTATGTACATAAATTTTCTGCATTGCCTACTGACTCCCATATTCGTATCTCTTATTCAGTTTCTTTCTTGAGCTTCAACTATAACCAATAATATTCTCAAAACTTTCAGCCCTTCAGATTTCCACAATGCATTTATTGATAACTAACTCCATTGTCAATGGCTCAAGTCAAAAATCTTGAGACCCTCACTAATCTTTTTTTTTTTACTCTGCATGCACACAATGTGAAACTTATAAGATTTACAGATATGGCCCTCTATGAAAAAGTAGCATATAACAGAAAACAAACTTCCCTATAAAACCTAAAATCTTAAAAGATGACACATACACAGCACTTTTTAGACATCAGAGAACAACTGTGTCAACTAGAATCTAAAGACGGAGCATAGATACTACAGAATAAACAAATGCCAATTCCTTTTTTTCTGCTAAAGAATCTGCCAATTTATAATCACCAAAGGGCGAAGGGAACAAATAACAAATATTAGTTCAGAGTTGCTGGTGATTTTGTGGGTCTAGGGAAGAGAAGCAAAAATTTCTTTACTTTGTCTAAAAACTTAAAAGAAATATTAAAAGGAATACTTAAGACAAAAGCAAAATTATCCCAGAAGAAAATAGAGCAATTCAGGAAAGAAGAATACTAGAAATGAGACATGTGGGGAAGTAAGAAGCAGCATAGATTAAAACAGTCTTAATGTTTTGAGAAGCTTAAATTAAATGTGAAGTTAAAATACAAGAATACATTAAAATATGGCATGGGAGGGAATATATGTAATTAAAAGAGCTCAAAATGCTTATGCTAAGTATGGGCAGTGATAAAAGAATCAATTTAAAATAGATTTTGATTTTGATAAATCTGTTGCATATTATAATATTCAGCAAACAGAACTACATTATAACAAACAAGCTGATTAAGGAGGAAAATGGAATGCTATCTGCACATCTATTCAAAATCTAATCAAAACTCTTCCCCAGTTACCTTCCTGATTTGAACTACCAACAATTCTCACCTGGATTACTGCAATACATTTCTATAGCCTTGATGTCATTTCTTTCTCACAGAATTCACAATATAGCAGCCACTAAGTTTTTCCTTAAAATATGCCAGGTCCTGCATTCCTTTGCTCATTGTTTCCAGATACACTTCCTAGTTCACAGAGTAAAAGCCACGGTCAATGCAAAGGTCCTATGTGAACTTCACATGTGACTTCAACTCTCTCATCTACTATTCTTCTCACTGCCATATTATTGTCTGACCCATGATATATTAATCACAATATAGCTTTAGGCACTCTGGACTAGCTTTGAGCCTGCCTCTAGTATCCCTCCGCCATCTATGTTCACTTCCATCCCTTCTCCATGACTTTTTCCAAATACTTTTCAATTAGAGTTCTATGATCATTCTGTTGAAAATTGCATCCATTTCCTGCACATCTGGTCTCCTTTGTCTTGTTCTACTTTTGTTTACTTTTGTATAGTGCCTAATATATACTAAATGAGTCTTCAAAATGAAAATCTTTTATCCAAACTCTTTGCATTTTTGGTTCAAGGGCAAAGAGTTGGGGGCCTAGTTCAAGTCAACTTGAGAGATTAAAAGGCACAGAGGTATGAATCATCAGGGCTTGTATTTGTATTTGTTAAGTCATTCATATTTATTGACAAGGGCATAATAAGCAGGGAGCAGGGCAAGAACTGAGCCTGGAAACTCAGGCAGAGGCAAGGCTACTATAGTTTGTAAGCTATTGCTAGATAAAGAACATTGAAGGATTTTAGGAAGGGGAGTAAAAACATCACTTAAAAAAGTCTATAGTTGTTGGAACTGGAGGATTGCAACAAGTTATTACCTTTCTTGATAGTCTCTATTAACTTCTTTTTACATGTATTTAAAACTACTCTGTTTTTTAATTTTTTTAAATGTGCATTCTCTGTTTTTTTTAATGTGCATTCTCTGGTCTTGACTCATGTTCATAGATTTTGTTCTAACTCAGTTATCCATTGCTAATATATTTGATTATTTTGCTTTCATTTTCATTTTAGTTACTTTCAAAACTTGGCGGTTTAGAACAGTGGTTGTCGATTTGAGGAATTTGCCTCCCATTGGATAAGGAATATTGGACAATATTGGGAACATTCTGGTCATCATAATTTAGTAGTTTAGGAGTAGGGTACTACTGTTATCTAGTAGGTAAAGGGAAGAGATCCTGTTCATTATTTTATAGTGCACAAGACAGTTTCCTACAAGACAAAATTCACCTGATCCCAAATGCCAGTACTGCCAACTTTGAAAAGCCCTGAACTAAATATAATAGTTTATTTTTTATATGTAAAAATTAGTAAAATTATTTTATGGATGTTATAATAAAACTTGATTTATGATTTATTTATATGTGCTTTTGATATGGTTTTATATATGCCCTCTCTCTCATGGGTATAATATTTCTTTAGTATTATCACTGATATGATATGACTTCAACAAATTGTCTAGTTTTCTATATGCCTTGCATTTATTTCTTCCTGTAGTCTCTTTTATTCCTTCTCCACCTGATATAATAGTGTGACTTCTCTTTAAGAACAAGTTAAGCTGTCACATTGTCTTTTACTAATTATCATCCTAAATCAGAGGACAGTAATTTCATTATAGACTACAAATAATCTCCTATCTGTATTTTTTCAAGATGATAGATCCTTGAAGATGGGTATTTTTAAATTACTTCTGGTACGGTGTTCAATAAATTACCTCTAAAACAACAGAATAGAACCTTCCTGGTGGCATAGGGGTTGAGTCTCAGCACTATCACCTTATCATTGCCTTTGGCCTATATTTAATCCCCAGCCAGGGAGGGGACCCACATGGTACAGTAGACCTCTCCTGCCTTGCCCACTGCTCCCCTCAGCAGTGTATTTCAGTCAATCTGCCTGTTCCCCACTCTCTCTGGTGAGTCCACTCACCCTGCCCCCCACTTCTGGCCTACACCCCAGTGCATAAATAAATCTTTTTAAATATATCAATAAATAAAACAATAGAAGATAAAAAATAAGTGAAATATAATTCTGACTTTAATATTCTGAAAAGATATGTGAACAACTCATGATTTGAAAATTTGAGTAACGATAAATCAGTATAATTGTTAGTATAATAAATTGTATAACTAGTATATAGAATGAAAAATGAATGAATTACATACAGATACAGCAACAACAGAGAAGCATCTTAGAAAAAATGAGCAAAAGATTAAATATACCTGTTCACATAAAATATGAAAACATTTAGAAAGCAAAAAAATAAAACTATATTGCTTGAAGTTATACTGCTCATAACCCTAAAAGTATTTTGAGAAGTCAACACTATATTCAGGGAAGTGGTTATTCCCATGTTTAGGTAGAGGATGGGAAAAAATTGGACACGCTGTAAAATGTAGGCAATGCTATTCTAAATCTCGATGGTGGATTCACAAAAGTTTAGTTTATTTATTATTTCAATTCATGACTCATATTTTGTTTCTAGTAATTATTATAAACAAATGTGATTTAATTACACATGTTTTACACATTTAAATATTCTAGAGCCTTAATCCAATTTCATGAGTTTAGTCCTACACATTCAGTTAGAACTAAACCTTCAAAATTAATCTTTTGTTGAGTTCTCCAAAATATTTATCTTACATCAAGAAATGTACTATGGTAAAACCCAAATGTTACAAGACCAAATAACTTCAGATAGACTTCTCATCATAGCTCCCTGTTAAAGATTACCAATATATATCTGCATAGTCTTAGAGAAACCCTTCAGTAAATAAACATATTTTATTTGTTTACCTCAATGTTTCTCAGACTTATTTGACTATATTTTCCATCAATTATCATTGAGATAGTGATCAATAGATATCCTTTATGAAATATTGCTGCTGAACTAATCAGTACTGTTATAAATCTATAGACATCAATGGTTTCCCTAGAAGGAAAGAATTAAATATCTGAGAAATTATAAACGATGTTGTTAGAGACAATTTTTGAGACCCATTCCATAAGTCTGATTTTGTACAGGGAGTATATGCCTTGTTAATGCGTGTGTGTGTGTGTTTATAGGGGTGTGTGTATATGTGATTCTAATATTGACTTAATTATATCTTGCCTCTAAGCTTTCTTAATTTTTATCCATGAGTGCACATAATTTATATTAGGTTTGTATTAAATGCTGGGTCATATGTATCAAGGTCATTTCTTTTGCATCCCACAAAGAAATTGGAATACAGCTTTATAAACATAAAGTATTAATTTGAAAAATTTTAGGTCTATTCTTACACAGATTACAGGGCAACTTTTTATCTAGATGGATTTTTCACTTTTCTTAACTCATTTTGTGATTATATGTTCCTTTTAGAGTATGACTATATTAATTACAAAGACCCATTTCAAAAATAAGATTATGTTACTTTCACACTGCCTTAAATTAATGGTGGTGATGTAGAGATTACAATTTACACAACAAAATATATTAGCAATTTGGGTTTCAAAAATAAGGATGTAGCACAACTCTATTATTTTAATTACTATGTGCTCCAAGAACAAAAGTGAGCATTCTTTATTTTTCAGTTAACCCTTGAGAAATAAGATGGCTTATTTCAATAAGATCCTTAATATTATTTATATAATTCATTAAATATAAAAAATGTTATAATTCTTATGTTTAAAAGGCTATTGGCAATGAAAAATACTTTTAAATGATACTAGAATCACTACTTAATAAAAAATATTGAAAATAATTCTTACAAATCCAACACTAGTAAATTAATTATGAACTCTCTATCATCTAGTTTTCTTCAGTTAAGGATAATTATTAATATTATACTGATTTATTTTTTGTTTTTGGTATGTTCAATAAGCGATCTAAATTTCTGTCTTGAAAAACATGCCAGTTTAGCAAAATCTATTTTACTTCAATGATTCTTTGATTTCTTTTCCCTTAGACACATGAGGAAAAGCTCAAAGGTCATTAATGCTGGAATTAATATACATTAGTCATTGGAGTAGACCATTTCCCAACTGGGAGACACCACATTTCCAATGCCCATCCAATTAATGACTGTCTAATTGACTCATCTGCAAATCTTACAAAGCAATACTTTTACTAAGGAAATTGAACTTGCCATTGCAAAAACTCTGCAGAGCTGAGAGCATAATTAACTATACTGAGGCATACTTGATCTCAGCAGCCCTGGGGATAATCAATAATTAGTTTCATTCAAAATGGTTTTGTTGCTATAACCATGACACAATGTTTCTGAATTACTGAAGTTTTGATGACTGTTGCTTTTTGGATCAGAATGGAAAAACTGTAGCTAACTCAAGCTTTATAGCTTAATAAATTTCCCAAAGTATCTTGAGATTAAAAACAATCAAAGTAAATGAAGCATCAAGTACTATTTATCTTCCAAAATATTAGTGCTTACAAAAACAAAGGAGGCCAAACTAACATCCACTCTGTATCCATCACCTTCAATATTGTATAGCAGCAGTATTTTATTTCCATAAAGTAAGAGAGAAAATGAAGAGATCTGATTGGCTGATAAACATTCTACTCCAGTTTCCAGGACTATTCATAGTTTGAAATTTATGAGCATCACCACTTAATTAAGAGTAAGAATTCCAAGCATAGACTATAATCGGTATAATTCATGAGGTTCAAAATTTATGGGGCCCATCAGCAAGGTAAAGTAGGTAGAAGAAATTGAAAAAACTCTGATAGTCTATTAAGAATTCCCAAAGCAGATATTCTAAATGAAATAAATTCATAAAATCCAAAATATATGCTTAACATATGTGCTATAAATAAGATTTTAATACAATTTTCTGGCATCATGACCCCATTTTATTTTAAGGTTAGAAAAAAATTGTAAAATTATCAAGTTATCTTTCTGTTCTAATTCGAGATAATATTTAAATCATTTAATTTTTTTTTTTTTTTTTGCTTCCCCGTTGTAACAGAGTGTGTTTTGCCCTTTGTGTATTAGCTAAGATCAAATACTTTTTGGGAATATGTTAAGATTATAGCTTAGATTTATTTATTGATTTTATTGATTTATTTATTTATGCATATAAGAGCTGGGGTACAGTCCAGAGGTGTGGTTGGTGAGAGGATTCACCAGAGACAGCCGGGATCAGAACAGGCAGACTGACCGAAACACACTGCTGAGGGGAGCAGTGGGCGAGGCAGGAGAGGTCTGCTGCACCATGTGGGTACCCCCGCTGGCCTGCAGCAGGGATTGAACTTGTGCTGAAGTGGCTGCAGTTTGCTTCACAGTGCGTTGCCTAACCCACTGCACCACCAGGGAGGCCCTTAGATTTAAATAGATGTAATAATTTAGGAAATGCACACTATGATTTACTTAATCTTGAAACCAAGCTCCAATTGTCCTCAGGCCCCTGGACTACACCACATATGGTGATAATTCTAGTTACCCTAGTTTTCTTTTTATTATTATTATTTTTTAAAAAAATTACTTATTTATGCATACAAGAACTGGTATATACACCAGAGATGTGGGGGTTGAGAGGACTCACCAGAGACAGAGTGGGGAGCAGAACAAGCAGATCTACTGAAATACACTGCTGAAGCAAGAGAAGTCTGCTGCACCATGTGGGTTAGCTCCCTGGCCAGGGATCGAATGTTGCCGCAGTGGCGGCAGATGCTTCATAGTTTGGTGCTTAACCCGTTGCACCACCAGGGAGGCCCCCAGTTTTCTTTTAAAGAGCTTTTTTACAGAAGCCACCTAAGTTTGGATCTTGGCCCTGACATGTCAGGACACTCTGAAATCTGGCTGCAGACTTCTCCCTGGCAAATGGCTGGAGACAGAGTCCAGTCCAGCCTCTGGGATAACAATGCTCTTGGGAACCTTCAAAGAGTAGTCCACAGATTTCAGAGCAGTGACATCATATAATCCAACCAAACGCGTGAAAGTGACATCAACTATATTCTAAGTCAATTTGGAACCAGAATTGCTTGGGAAAACCTCACCACATATGGACCAAACTCCTAAAAACCCATTAAACTCATCCCAATCCTCATTCCTTTATCCTTAATCTGTACTTGAGTAATACAATTTACCTTACACTCCCCAGTGGATAGGCATAATTTTCTATTCCTGTGTGGAGGCATATTTGAATTTTAAGTCCTATATTCTTGACAGTGGATTCTGAAATAAATCTTTTCTTCTTCCAAACTACCATCGTAATATTGGTCTATACACATTGGGCAGTGAAACATTTGCTTTTGTATCAGTCTTAATACTGTCCTTTAATCATGATCCAGACAGCAAGACATTAAAAATAGTAAGCATGTTAGAGTCAGAGTTTGTCTAAACTTGGCTGACTGAAACTTGAAAAACGACCTACAGGCCTTATCTAGTAGGTGAGCTGGTCCCATACCTTAGGCTCTCCTGGGAAGTTAAGGGCAGGGTGTATGAAACAAGAATGTTATCTTAGAATGTGCACCCAGGTACGGGGCAGAAGCCTGAGCCTGCCCAAAATGGATCTCCTGCAAGTTTAAAATTTTTGAATCTTGTCTCTCTTTAAAGCTATTTGCTGTGCTCATTGTGTGGGCTTTGATCTCTCAGCTTATTGGCTGCAACCTATGTAAGGCAGGAAATTGGCTATAAAATCCCACTTCTTCTTCCCTCATGGTCGATCAACTCAGCCAGACTTGCGTGTCACGGTTGAACGGTCGACTCCAGCATGCTGGCGTAACTAAAGCTCAACATGACCATTGCAGCCCTGTGTTCGCTCTTTGTTCTTTTGGGGTGCCCACGGAAACTCGGTACTTTACAAGCACACCACATTATAATTTCACTAGTAGGTACTAATAATTACTGGACATGCAATGGGTTAAGCAATGCACTATTAACCAAAATTCAACCACTGCCACTGGCCCGGCCCAGGAGGTGGCCCAGATGGCACAATAGAACCCTCCTGACTCACCTGCTGCTCCCCTCAGCAGTATATTTCAATAGATTTGCCTGTTCTGTTCCCCACTCTGTCTCTCGTGAATCCTCTCACCCTCCCACATCTCTGACCTGTACCCCAGTCCTTACATAAATAAATAAATCTTTTAAAAAATAATAATCATTGGACATGAAAAAAAATCAAGACTGAATAAAGGTGGTACAGAAATTTTCAAGTTGTGTAACATACCAAACTTTTTAATGAATTATAAAGATGTATATTTTATAATCAAATGATCCTGATAGGATAGATAAGCAAACAGAATGTATAGGAAGAATTGGCACATACAACTTCCTTTGTCTAAGAGGACAAATGTATAGCTTGAGGACAAAACCAAGAAATAACAGCTAGAGTTGGCTAAAAGTTCACCTCATTGTTTTTGCGCTCCTAAATTACTATGAAATATAGAACTTAACTTCATTTAGTCATCTGGTTTTCTAGTATGGTGAAAAAATAATTAAATCTAACTTGGATTTGTTGGCATGCTTGTCTGTTTAATACAAGAGAATCAAGCTAAACTGTTCTCTCAATCAAAGCATAAAGAAGATAACGCCTTTAACATTTTGCATAAGGAAATAACCTCAGTATGTGTTTGAAAGTAAAAATGAGGGAGAACCTGATGTGAATTTTTTTTTAAGAAATCAGCTACTGAAACCTCCAAATGTTCATGGCTCTGGAGTCATATTCCACTGGTTAAAATATAGACTGCACTGTTTACTAGTTGCTTGAACCTGAAAATAACTAATGAACTTCTCTGTGGCTTCAGTTTTTCCTTCTGTAAAAAGGGATTAGGATTAGCATTTACTAATGGGATTATGAGATTACTAATGGTATTATGAGGGTATTGTAGAAAATTCACACAAATGCATTAAACAAAAAATAACAATCACTGTTCTGATTGCCCTTAAAAATGATTGTTTATCAGCAGAGACTTAAGTTATTTTTTTCTATAAGTTTTCTTATTTTTTAGTGGCAAAAACAATTGCTCAACAAAAGTGAGAGTCCATTAAATTAATATAATAGTTATAAAAATATTCTTAGAATAGAAATTATTATATGGATAAAATGTAGGATACCATTAATATGAATCAGTTGGGAAATCAGGATAATTTGTATTGGATATAATTCTGAAGTTAATTTGGGTGAACTACTCTAAGATAAATATCCATGAAGAATATACTCAAAAGATGTTATGTTCCAAAGAATATATCAAATCTAGTCTCTAAATAACAGCTTAAAGTTCACATGGAGATGACCAATAATCCTTTCAATAATACTGTTTTCACATTTGAAATTCATATCCTTGTATCATTTCTTCAGTAATTTTTGTATAACCAGCATCTCAAGGACCTTCATGAGTGATAAACTTGTAAGTGATCAATGTTCCTTTAAATAATAAATTTGAACTTTTGCAGAAAAAGCACTTTTGGGTTACTATTTTCTAAGTTTTCTTTACATTTCTGAAGCTATTTATAATCTATGAAAAATGAAAGAAATAAATTTTTAAACTAAAATGAGGCAAAGGCAATACTAACACAACATTATGTTGTGCTTAGAATATAGTATTTCTTGAGGACTAGGCTTTGTATTTCAGCACAGTCTGTGTTTTTCCTTTAAACAATCTACTTCTGCCACCGCTCCATTTTGTGCTAGAGACTTTGAAAGCTAATTAAAGCCATATTGAGTAGTTTGGACCAAAACTAAACAATGATGAATTTCAGAATGTTTTTGTGTTCAAGGTTTAAAAGTTTGCAAGGAGAAAGGAAAACTCTGAGGATTCAATACTAAAAATACAGGTATAATAAAATAAATTTACAACTTTTGACATTTTCTATATCAAAAGAAACTTAAACTTCAGTTAAATTTTAGGCTGGTGACTTTTTAATTTACTGTTTATTTTAATGTTTTAGTTTATTGTTTAATTTACTGTTTATTTTGTATCAGCTTCATTAGGATGAATAGATTGTTTTGTACACCTCAATTGTAATTAAATCATTCTCTAAATTGCATGCATATTAAATACAATGATTACAGATTATTAGTATTGAGAGAGAGACAATAGGCCAACACAGAGTCACTTAAGTCCAGATTGCCACACCTAATTTAGGGGTTTCAATTCTTCTCAGGAATGCAATATTATCAGAAGGAGTAAACAATGATGCATAATTTACATGGTAAGATCCCAGTCTATTTCCTTATGGGAAAGTGCCTTGGCCTGAAACAGTCTTTTCTTTTGCTAAATAACCTTTCATCACACCTTATTTTTGGCTATAAAAAACTGCCATTCTGTACACCTAGAGTACCTTTCTACTAGCTACAGGAAATGCAGGCTGATTCATGCACCATTGAATAAAGCCAATTATATCTTCAAGTTTCCTAGCATGAATTTGCTTTTTAACAGTATCTACGGGTATAATATAATAAAAATAAGACTATCAAAGTCAGGATACTCACCCTAGCCCAGGGAGTAAATAAAATTTTTCACACGTTGATCCAAAATGTTATGAGTACAATTTCTACCTTATCATATTAATCATTTCTTCTATAATCTCCAATCTTCATTAATCATTTCTCAGTAGTCCTTAACTACTTAACACTGGAATGACTGAAATTACATTTCATCTCCTTCATTCATTTAGCTGGAGTTGGGGGGAGAGAAAGGTGAGAAAGAGGAGGAACATGCTCCCCCAAAGTGTGTGTCTGATTGAAGCCTCTACAATGGTAGTGTCCACTGAAGCAGAAAGACTTCTCTTAATGAAACCCCCAAAATGCATAGAACCACATAAGAATTGGTGGGCAGGGGGATTCATAGTACAACCATAAAGAATACAATTCCACTGATAGTAAAAGAGAGGAGTTGATAAACCTTTTGACAAAGCCCCGGAGACTGTTAATATAGTGAAGGCAGGTCTGGTCCAGAGAGTTCTTGACAGTTGTCCAGGACCACTTCATAGAGTAAAAATGCTAGCAGCTTTCACTAAATCTGGAGAAGGTTTCAGAATCACAGGCATAGGGTCCATGAGCATCTTAAATTGGCACACATTAGCTCCCTATATTTATACCAATTTTTAGAGGTAGATGTTTCTGGACCACCTGTTAATTTTGTATTAGGTGGGGCCTCTGGGTAGAGCAGATTTTTTTCTGTTTTGCTTTTTGCATCTCTGCTTATAAGTGTCTTCATAAATGAGTGATTTCTTTTTTAATGACTTAAGTTGTGCTTTATTTTAACTGTCCCATCTTGCAATCAGTCAGAATCATCACAATATTAAGCTAGGATCTTGTTGCCATAAATCAGGAGCATTCATGTGTGCTTATCCTCTCACAGAGCTTGTATGGAAAAGTTCTCATTAATTTTTTTCTTTAACATAGGTTCCTTCTACCTCCAGAATTACCTTAAATGCATTGACTTTCCTACTACAAAATTAGTGCTTTCCCACACTAACTACTGCTTGTCAGTTATTCCTTCCTCTCTCTCCTTGTTCTTCTGCCATGGGGTTGGGCAATGTATCCTATTTTTCCATCAAATTTCCTAACAAAAGAGTGGCTGGAAGAGAAAAAGGATGTTTCACTCTTCAATCTTGTTTTAAAAAATGGAAAACTTAACTATAAATATATAATGAATCACTATGTACTTTTTATGAGTCCTCTTTCTCTCTTTGGTACTTGGTTTTCAGTTTGTCACTTTAGAAAGAAAGATTTTCAAATTCTTTTCCTTTTTTCCAGACATTTAAACCCATCAGCCCCTGTTTCAGTCATCTGTAGTGCTGGATGAGAGGGAATTGTATTGCTACAGACTCATTCCCTTTGAACAGTTAGCATGGTGTATGAAAATTGTTAATGCTGAGCTTCAAAAATCTGTAAGGAACTTTTCAAACCTGCAAATTACTGTTTTTGTGTTCAAAGTCTAATAGGTAGGCACTAATTTGCAGGTAAAATAAATGACTGTAAGGTTAGAAATCTGTCCTTAAAAATAATGTTCATGAATTTTTAAAAAGACTAATATTAAACAATACCATATTTTCTCAATTCTGCCAGCAAAAAGAACATTTGATAACTAATTTAATGATGTTAAAGCAAAATCATGGTATTCTATATTTTTACAATCATCATCTGCCTAAGGTGTCTGTTATAGAAGATGATTCTAGTCAATACAAATTTAAAAATGAAAATTTAAAAGCGCTAATAAAGTTTTATTTAATTATCATTCTGTAAGGCAAGTAGATTCTATTTTATTGTGCTTAAATGAGTCTCTCTCTGCTCATTTAAGTCTTCATCATCTTTCAATTTAGAAGTAATAGAACATTAGTGATTCTTCTCTATCATTGTATTTCAATAAACCTCAGTGTGCTTACCGCCATCCTATTAATTCATACCAACAAAAGATTAAACCAGTTTTTAAAAAGAACTAGAATAGGTGGACTATTTGTAGCAGTTCTTTAATATGGTAGTAGGAGAAATGTGTTATGAACATTTGAATATCAATTGGTAAGTCAGAACTCTCTACCATCGTTTATTTTTGTTTTAGTCTGTGTCTTGAAAGCCTGAAATAAAAATGCTAATGTATTTTTAAAGGTTAATAGTTGCCTAAGTGGTCCATAAAATAGAAACTTAAACATAGCAGCTTGCAAAATTTAATGAGAGGGCAAACACAAGTTCACCTTGTCTTTTTCTCTTTCTTTGCTGTGTCCTCTAGAGACCTGTAAGTGTCTGAAGATGATTATATCAACTGCAGGATTAGGTGACATAGGCCCAGAGCAGATTAAATGGTTCAACATCTATGCACTTGGGGCTTTACGTGGCAGAGTGTGTAGGCTTCACTCAGAGGGCAAATGCATATTCCTGATGTCTATGGCATCATGAGAATACGTATCAGATGCTAAATTCCATCCATCACTTTTATATCAGAAAAAAGCCTGCTTCCAGCCTAATGAATGTTGCAGAAAACTCAAGTCAATGGAGCCACTTATCTTTGCAGCTATCAATCAAAGGACTAAATTCCTCAAGAACAGAGAACCCACAGTGAAACTAAATGGTGTATTTTTGCATTAGTGTTCACTATTGAAGATGCTTGAACATACCAAAATAACTAACAGTAAGTTTAGCTAAGTGTTTTAACAGCTGATAATGTAAACTAAGCCTAAAATGCTTTATATTTCTTTTACTTTTTAACATAATTCTAAATTAGTAGTTATTCATTTAGGCAACTGTTTCCTCACTTAGCCCCATCAACTCAAGCAAAATTAAAAGAAAATTTACTTAAGTTTGAATTTCTTGTAAACTTTTTTTAAGTATATCTGCATTATGCCCTATTTGGGATATGCTGAAGTAAGTTCTATAAAACATTTTAGTGGTTATATGAAATTCAAATTTAAGTAGGTATCCTCCATTTTTTCTATCAACCTTGTGAACCACTGAACATTTGACAATGTCCTGTGAAATTTTCATTGACACAACTGGGAAGGGAGAGGCTACTGCCACAAGGGACCAGGAACACTTCCAAATATCCTATAATGACGAGACTGTCTCCCATGACAAAGAATTGTTCAGACCCCAATGTCATTAGTACTGAGCTTAACAAATCCTGGTGGTGCAAATGGTTAAGTCTCAGCACTATAGCTATCCACAGCCACAGCAGCATGAGTTCAAACCCTGGACAGGGAGCTGACCCATATGGCACAGCAGACCTCTCCTGCCTGATCCACTGCTCCTGTTAGCAGTGCATTTCAGCAGATCTGCCTGTTCTGCTACCCATTCTGTCTCTGGTGAATCTTCTCACCTCCCCCCACACACACCCCTGGCCTGTACCCCCAGTTCTTGCATGCATGCATAAATAAATCTTTTTAAAAAAAGAAAATCTGCCCTAGGTTATAGCGGGAAATGTATGATATATTTTGAACTTTAGATTGCTCTGTTTAGCTTGAGTGAATTTTAGCTATTTCTGGTTACAGAGAATAATAGTGAATAAGTGAATCCTGGTATAGAAGAGGGGAAAAAAAAGTCATTGATGGGATGTAAGGAATTTGGTGAGAAACTTGATGAACTTGGAGAGATGAATGAAATGAACTGTAACTTCTGAAAGTATTCAGCAGTATAGCAGAGTGGTACACTTGCTGGAAGAGTCCTTGACCAACTAAAAAATTAACACAATTCATATGTGTGGGATTATCAGGAGATTATTTTTATTATGAATTCAGCTTTCTACAACACATAATCAAAATGTAGTTGATGGTAATTGTGTTGGAAGGGTGGGAAGGGGGTGAGTAATTGAATATTAGGTAATGATTTGTTTGCATTCTGAGACATAATGAATGAGCAGGTCATCAATATAAGTATTAAAACAGAGGTGTAGGGTCACACACAGCAGTATGTAAGACAAAAACTTCAAAAGACTTAATGGAAGTATAAAGATGAAAAGGAGTTCAGTTATTCTCTTGTTTACATCTCTAATTCACGGATTAAAACTTCAAGGTCAAATGATTCATTTAAGTGTATCCAAGACAGTAATCCAGATGTCTTTTGGAAATCAAGTGTCTTGGCATACTATTTTAAGTAAACCAAATGAACAGCAGTACTATTGTTCAGCATCAGTAATTTTATTTATATGGAAAACTAATCCTCACTCATTAGTTATAAAATTTTAAGATCTAAGTCTTTTCTGAAATCTCTACTTATTACTTGCAGCATATATTTAAAGTATGTGTAATCTGTAGTAATAATAATAAGCTATATGTACAGTTATATATAAAATAAACTATATCTAGATTATGCTACTCTAATATATATACATTATATATGCTATATAGATATAGCTGTATATAATAATAAAGGTGTTTATAATAAACTTTGTCTATCAAGAAAGCATCCTCTAAATCCTGATATGTTTTCTGTATAATTGCTTTTAAGTACACAGCCTTACAGAGTCATATCTGTAAGAAACACATCCCACTCAATAGGAAGGATTATCACAGCACAGAAAGACCCCTCTCACTTTATGTGTCTGTGTTTTATGCTTCTATAGATGGATTTCATTCATTCTACTCAACTTAAGTTTCACAGCAATCACATGCCCCTCTAAGCAAAATGTTTCTGCAGAATCAGCAGAGCACAATTGTTCTAAATATGGTCAGCCAAGTTTTCAGCACAAAGTAGGCACTTACACATTTAAAAACAATACACATTTAAAAAAAATCACACTGAAGAGTTTTCATTTCATAATAAAAATCTATGATAAGTGGAGTCTGAATTAAAATAAAGACTTTTTTTACTTCAGGGATATAAAAAGACTTTATGCATTTTTTTGTGATTTTCATGAAAACACATCAGTTTTTTTGCAATATATATCCCAAGTGTATGTAAGTTATTTTGCTTTTTAAGAATTTTGATAATTTGGGCCTCTCTGGTGGCGCAGAGGGTTGAGTGCTGCAATGTGAAGCATCCGCAGCACATCAGCACGAGTTCAACCCAGGCCAGGGAGGGGACCCACATGGCACAGCAGGCCTCTCCTGCCTCACCTGCTGCTCCCCTCAGCAGTGTATTTTAGTCAATCTGCCTGTTCTGTTCCCCAATCTGTCTCTGGTGAATCCTCTTACCTCCTGTGACTCTGACCTGCACCCCAGCTCTTGTATACATAAATAAATAAACAAACAAACAAACAAATAAATAAAACCAGAATTTTGATAATTTAAGCCTTAATCCAGATGGTTCAATGTAAACAATCAGTATAACATGAAATTAATGGAAAACCCAGTCATTTGTTGATTTTAATAATGAACTTTAGTTGAGACTTTTCTACTGATTTTCTTAATATAAAAGAAATTAATGTTTTACTGTCTGAGAAAATAATGAATAACATAATATAGTTTCTTTCTTGCTCATAATATAAGAGAAAATATGGATTTTTCCAATGTAGAGATACCTAAATTTTTATAGAAAGAAACTACTGCTGTTCAATTTGCAAAAACCTTACTATCAGAAGAAGAATTGAAAATGGAACCCCAGATCACAAATATGGGGTGGTGGGTCCTGATCAAAATCCAGAGATGGAAGATAGAGAGAAGAAGAAAAAGAGACAAAGAGAGATAGACAGAGAGAGAGGGTTTATTTCAGGATTATTCCAGGTAATTACTGAAAGGTATAGATAATAAACCTTGTCTATCAAGAAAAGCATCCTCTAAATTCTGATATATTTTCTCTTCTTAAGTTCTACATATTATTAGTTTTTGTGGTAGTCATTACTTAACCATAATGGTTTTATTATCACTTAGTATGAATTGCTAGGATGTGAGAATTGTACTAGCTACTGAATTTTGACTACATAGTTGGGTTATGCTTTAAAATATTCCTGACAGCCAAGAAAACATACTATATTCAGAGTTGTTCTGCTTATTTTGAAAAAGTGGTGCTCTCTTATAGGTGCTATCATTTCTCTTGTACTTTTTCTCCTGTCAGTTTCACATTTATTAAAAAAATCACCTCTATCTGAGAAATAGTTTTATTACCCACTCCTTCCTACTCCCATTCACCATCTACACCAGCTTATAGAATCTGTTTCTCCATAATTCTGATTAAATACCCAATCCTTTTATTCAAGCATACATGTTACTCTTTATGTGTAGTGTTCACTTAAAGCTGTATAACATCTAATTTAATCTGTATTATGACAGCTATATTATGATCTTTTTCTTGTAAATCAGCCTTCTCCACTGAACAATGTCACTTTCAAAGACAAATGTCATGTAGTTGTCTGCTATATTGATGGCAGTTTCTCAAAACACTTTGAATATATGATTCAATAAAGGAATAGTGAAAAATACCCCCATTGTTATATTTGTGGAATGTAAGCAGATAAATACAACTCCACCAACAAGTTAGAGTTGCAAGTGCCCTTTATTTGTTGACAGTATATTCAATTGAGACTTGTGGACCTAGATCTAGAAGTACAAGCTAATAACTATGTACTATAACCAAAAAAATTAAATAAATAAGAAATGAAAATAGAAAAACATTACAAATATGACAGAATATAAGTCCAAATTAAAATAGAAGGTAGACATTGGTGACTAAAAAACAGATTTTGATGAAATAGAATATTGTTTAGCTGAATTGAATTTATAAAATGAAAATCTAGTTCTTTAAAAAGAAAAAGAATGAAATATTCCAAGTCTAACAGAGAAAACTGGGAAGTAAATCCACACAAAATTAACCAAAAAAGGGAACACATATCTGATGGAAGAGGTTTGGGGGAAAGGATGTAAAATTTAACATTTTAATTGTAAAATCCTTTCCAAATAACTTTAAAAACTAAATTAAAAGATTAATTTCATTGAAAAGATAAACTTAATGAAATTGCCACAAATGACTAGGGATATGAAAGCTTAATAAATTTTATATTTATGTGCACATATCTCTGTATATTCACATCAACAAAAGGTTTCAAATTGAAGCCTCCCTAGTAGGCTAAGAGTTAAGTCTCAGAGCTGTCACCACTAAGTCCCCATCCAGGGGACTAACCCAAATAGTGGGGATCAACCCAAATATGGCTCAGCTGATTTCTTGCTTCACCTCTTCCCCCTTTAGCAGGGTATTTTAGTAAAATCTGCCTATTCTGCTCCCCACTCTGTCTCTGGTGAATCTTCTACACCACCCCTTTCGCCTCTGGCCTACACCCCAGTTCTTCTAGGCATAAATTTAAAAAAAATTTCAAATTGATTTAGGAATTTTGAATAGGAAAAGCTAAACAGTAAAGAAAAAGGAAGCAGAGGAAGAAGAGAACAAAGAAACAAAGGTGGGGGACGGAAGAAGAGAAACAGGCAGAGAAAGTGGAGGAGAAGGGGAAATGAGGAAGTGGTAGTGGGAGTTTAATGGGGGAAATGAAATATCATCAAAAAACACTTCTCAAGTAAAGCCCTAGGATGTTATTCCTTATACTGTGAGAAACAAGGAAAAGGATGGTAAAATCATTGCTTTACTAAATTACTAAATGATTGTCCTGAAAGTTCTAGACAACGCATATGATAAGGGAAATGTTAATAATAATACTAAGCAAATATGCCTGTATATAAGATCTAAATCAGCCACTGCAGAATATACTTATGTAATGTGTAATGCTAATTTAAAATAACAATCACTTTTACTAATAATTTATAATAACTAATAAACTAGGTTAACAATGACAGAATCAATACATTATAGACAATGTATTGTCTAACACTTAAAATGCTATAACTGTCAAAGAAATAAGAGGTGCCATTTTATAACAATGATTAAAGGGACTTAGATCTAAATTCAGTAACATGCAAAGGCATTGTGAATATAATAAAATATTATTCAAACTCATTAAGAAAGTCATATAAATGACTCGGACACCAAAATATTACAAAGATGATAATGCTTTCCCAACACAAACTGCTTGTAAATTATTCAATCGCTATAACTCTAATGTTAAAAATCATTTTCATGATACTTAAAATTATGATTTATATAAAATAATGAGAATCTAGAAAGGCAATCAAATGATGATAGATGATTAGATAGATAGATAGATAGACAGACAGACAGGTAGATAGGTAGATACATGCTAGATAGGAAGATAGTGATATAAAGAGACTTATTATAAGGAACTGTCTCATGCTGTTTTGAAGACTGAGAAGTTCCACAATCTGCTGTCTTTAAGAACAGACCCAGAAAATCCCATGGAATATGTTCCAATTTGAGTCCTTTAAGGACCAGTTCTGGGGCATGAGATTGATGTCTCAGCTCTCCCTTCCCCCTTTCAGATCTTACTCTGCTTTTATAACCTTATCATACCTTCAGTAGAGTGGATGTTGCCCCCCAACATAAGAAAGGACCAAATGTTTTACTAAATCCACCAATTCAAACGTGGACCTCATCTTAAAACACCCTCACCGACACACCCAGTGTTAAGTAACAAATAATAATGTCAAATATCTGGACACTCTTAGATGTAGTAAAGCTCATACATTAAATTAATCACCAAGCTATCTATATATTTGGTGTCTCCACAATGTATATCTCAACATTGTATTATCATATCTCCATGATATCATATCTCCTGAAAGGCACGTCTGGTTACTGGCTTTTAATGTCATCATATATGTTTTAGGGATATCTTAAAGTTAGCATTATTCACACTGTTATATAAAAATAAATTTTCATGCCAATATGTTCCTTTATAAGTTTTCTTCATTTATTAGATGTTTCCTTTGTTTATTTATTCAATGCAAATCTCAAAAGTTATCTGGTATTTCTTTTGTAGAACTTGCATTTGAGTCAGAGACTCTATCTTGTTTCCATTTGTGATGTTGAGTCTCCTAGGTGCAAAGCAAACATCCAACCTCATTCATACAGTGACTATGAAAAAAAAAAAAAAAACAAAACAAGAGATCATTTGCTGCTGCTAACAGTTCCACACTAGAGCCTTGTCCTGGAAACTTTTGCCCATCATTGTGGATGTTAGATGAAGTTAAGAACCAATCCAAAAAGTTTTACTATGGATGGCAATTCAGTTTGGCAATTCTTATTATCTCTATGTCTGTTATTATGGTTTAAACTATATACAATTATGTCTTCCTTGCATTATCATGATGTCTGAAAATGAATCTCTTTGCTTCCACCATGTTGTAATCAATATCATATACTAAAGATCTTTTATTAACATTAATTATAGCATATCATTCTTCAGCGTGAAATTGTCTGATGATATCCAATCTCATTCAAAAACTAAAGTCACTATGACTGTCCACAGGGTTCCAAACATTTCAGTAATCCCATCTTCAAAAACATTATTTTTTCCTACTACTTTTATGCCTTGTCTCACAACATGGATCTTAACTGGTTGCTCCTGCAAGCTATAGCTTTCTTCTCACTCCTATCTCAGATAACCTCCAATTTATTCCTCTATCTTCCCTGGATTTTTTTCCTTATATTTTCTTCTTAGTGAAATCTCCTGAGACTATCACATAAACTTGTAACCAATACTGTACTCCTAATCTTGCTAGCCTACTTTTAGATGTTGCAATTACCACCACTAAAAATAATGTATACATTTTTTTATTACTCTTTTCCCTATTTCTCCCACCAGGAAGTAACCTCATAAAGGTAGCATTTATGTCACATGGTAAATATTTAGTTCATCTCTACTGAATAAATTAACTAATTGGAATCATCATTTTAGTCCCCAAATACTCTTTCTTCATTTCTTACGTGAGGCAAATGGAGATTCCATATGACAATCACCCAAATCAGAAATTGCTTGAGCTAATACCTAGAATTGATACAAAGCCTTTTCAATTGTACCTTCCAAATACCCTATTCTTTCTGTGAGCATATATTCTACCTTAGCTTATGAACTGAAAATTTATTATCTGAAATACTGGTGATCTTTCTGCTTTTAGTCTCACCTGCCTCAGATAGATCCACAAATCACCTGCCAAAGTAGTTTTTCTACTCATCGTGTCACTCCTTGATTAAAATTAGTATCCCATTTGTCTTTCTAAACACCTCAGAATGACATTCAAGACATTTTATTTTATGGTCTCTGATTATTTTTCTGTCTCAAACTGCTGATATCGTTCCAGATATATGAAATGATTTGCATAGCTTCCAAAGTATAAATTGTACTCTCTTGATTCTAGCACATGCTGTACCTTGTATATCCAATGTCAATCCTCCCTCTTAACCTGACAAAGTTATATATTTTCTAGTCATCAGTCTGCTGGCTTGCTTACCCTCTTGGAGGAAATAAGACTCAATAAATGCTTATTGAATGTTACTTTAATCTCTCAAGCCATTTCAGAAGAGCTTGCTGTGTATTTCATAGCACTTGGTGCATGTGTTTATATTAGCACATGGTGTACTACCTGACACATTTTTGTTTGCCCCTCTGCTCTCCTGTCTCTCAAAAGATAAAGTTAGTGAAGGAAGAGACTATATTTTTCATCAATGTTTCTTAAAACCTAGCTCAAGGGCGGATGTTAAATGTTCTAAATAATGCTGATAAATGCAACCTTCCCCAAATTGTATTATCTATGGGAGACAAAACAAAGAAAAAAAAAAAAAAAGAAACTCTTCACCACTTAGAAAGAGAACCATCTTGACCATGCTTACAATTATGTAAACCATAAAAAGAATTGTCATGGTGTTCAAAAGTAATATAAACATGCTTTGATGTCAGAATTGCTTTGAGACATAGGTAATCAAAAGGACTGTTCCTGCCAAGGATGTTTCATGATTTATAGAATTTACTTTCGGGCTAACTTTTCCAGAGGCAGTTTTATCTCTCTGTAGACATGAGATTGAGATAATTAAATAAATGAAAGAAGAATAAATAATCATTCATACTTACTTTATGTCCTCCATCCATTAGCATCTCATCTCTATTTAATAATCCACTATAAGTCTGCTGCTTAAGTTACTTGTGTTTTTTTCAAATTTGCACAATAAATACATTATTGAAGCTCATAGTTATGTTTTCTCATCTTAATCTTTCTCCAAAATTTATTGTAAAAGAGAAAACAATTCTTCTTAGTTTAAAAACAAATTACCAAATGAAGCAAGTATTTTTTTTACTAGAGTTTTATTTTTATTTTTTGTTTACTGTTACATGGATTAAATCATACTTGTAGCTATAAACATGAACTTGACTTAAAACCCTTTTTAGGCTCCCAGGTTACAAGCAATATTAAATGAAAACCAGCATCACTGAAAATTAAAACAAATTTAATAATTTGAGTAATAATGGAGAACTCATAGGAGTATTGTATCAGTCCCTCTTTTAACAATGTATGAGTAGAAACATTATATGATTATTTTCTATCATACCCCCATTTTGTAAATAGGAAAACTATAATTTTAATAACCTTAATTTTGTAAATATTACATTGACAAATTCAAATTCAAAATGAAGATTGTAGAAATGGAATATACTACTAAAATACTTATTGAGAAAATATTGAATTGAAAAAAGAATACATAAGTATATGAATATATATATCTATAACTACATACAGGTGTATGTATGTACATATTCAAAGAGCCAAAATAAATAAATTTTAGAGCAAATGTTAAGGTATATTTCCCACTACCAATCTTTTAGTGTACGTAATGCAAAAACTTTCTCCACTTGGATTCATTGTCTTTCATTTTTTTGTTGAAAGAAATTTTTAATAGAACCTACTTTGAAATCCCTCAGTTGCAGGTCTATGCACATGTTTTAAGTTATCAGTGAAACTTCTTTTTAAGATTCTTTATATAGCAATTAAAATAGGTTAATTTCCCACTATAATAGGAAAATACAGAGAAAAAAACAAATTATATAGAAGCAAAATTACAGATGTCAACTAATTGTGTGTTTGCTTACATTTACAACATGACATTTCTTGGTTTTAATATTTCGTTCATTTTTGAATTGCAAGGTCTTTGATGTGTGAACTTTATTTGTAGAATATCACATTCATTATTGATGCTTTATAAATAATAAATGAAAGCAATAATAACGAAATAAAAATGTATGAGATGACTTCTAAGCTGATGAAAAACAACTTTAAAAATATTTAACCCAACAGGATATTAGCATTAAAAAAAAAAAAAAAACTATGGAAAACTTCAAGGAGTCAAACAAAATTAGTAGATTTATTTATGTTTTTTACTGAGACAAAATTTGTAGATGATGGTGAAATGATGGCTCTTAACAGTTTAATAAGTCTTGATATATTTATATGCTATATGCATATAAATTATGTAAACAAAATTTTATCAAAACAGAGAATTTGCATTATCCCATAAAATTCTCTTATTTCTCATCGGTGACTCTACAGTGTGATGTGAATCCACTTTCCAGATTCTATTCCTAAAGATTTACTTTGCCTCTTCTTGAACTTTATATAAATGGTATCAAACAGTATAAATGCTTTTATTATTGCTTCATTTTGCTTAACCTATTTTTTCAACAGATTCATATTATTTTAGCAGTTGTACTTCATTATGTTTTCTTCTTTCCAGTGAGACAGCATTAGTTTATGATGCTGTATATGATGTATCAATTATACTGTTTTAAAGTTCTTTACTTTGTACCACAACTTCCCGATCCAATCATCTGTTTTGGGCATTTAGGTTGTTTCCAGGTCTTATTATTGTAAAGAAAAACTAGACACATTTATAGGAACATGGTTAGAACTGGAAGGGATTATGCCCAATGAAATAAGTCAGAAGGCAAAAGAAAAATACCAGATGGCTCCTCCCCTAGGAGGAATATAAGGGAACCAAATAAGGATCAAGGAAAGGAATAATAATAATAATAACAATAAAGACACAAAAACCAAAAATGAAAAGACAAGGACAAATTGGGGACACTTGGGGGGTGAGGGGGAAAGGGGAGGTTAAGGGCAGATGGGAGCATGGGGGACTGAGGTGATGGTGCACTGGTGAAATGGTGATGAGGAATACATGGGGATTACAACTGATGTCAAATATATATAAATAAAGGGGAAAAAAAAGTTCATAACTTTGGTAAAATCCCAGTGAGTGAATACTCCAATACTCCAATACTCTGTTTATCCATTTCTTTACTATGGACTTTGGGTGATTCTGAAGGTGTGACTATTATGTAAAAAGCTATGAAACATTCTTAGGCCAAACTTTTTGTGGAAACATGCTTTCATTTCTCTTGGGTAAATACTTAGAAATGGAATTTCTTCCTTATATCATTCTTTACACTTTATCTCTAGTCACAAACAATTTCAAAGTTTATTCTCTAATACTTCAAATGACTAACTCTATTACTCATCAGAATAGGATCTCCATAGGAATTCCTTTTTACTGTGTGTATCAACAAATCTGTACCTCCTCATCTTAATTCTCAATTATGTTACTTTATAGTTTTGATTTATGTTTTTTTTGAACAGTGATATATTCAAAATGGTCAAAATTATTCTTTTTAAAATGGCACAATGCTGATTTAACTTCTTAGCTGAATCCTATTATAGTATTTTTTTACTGGTTTTCTGAATTAATTCTAGGAACCAACATTATTGATAAGTTTGTAATTAAAATATATTATAATACTTTTTACTTTAGGTGATGCAGTTTAATAAACTAGGAACTACACTAGCTTCATAGTAGGGATGTCTATGGAAAATAATCTTATCATTAAAATAGATATTATCTAAAATATAATGTATCTGGCTTTAAAAAACATTGCCATAGTCCATTATATTTATTCTCAGGAATAAATTTATTTCTGATATACCTTAGTCTTGGTAATATTTACTTGGTAATATTACTTAGTCTTGGTAATATTTACACTAAGTACCTTGGGCATTCTAGAAACAGAATACTCAAAAACATGAACAGTTGAATTTTTCAGAAATTTAATGAATAGTCCCTAGCTTAATATATGACCTTTAATTGACAGTGTAAGATATTTAGCTTTCTTTTCAATGGAAATTGTCATAGATAGGAGGAATTATTTGATTGGGTTTGACTCGTGCATCGAGTAGAAATTCAATAAGTGAACTGTTTCCTGCCTCTTTTCACTCTTTTGAAACCTCAGTGCATACCAGTAAAACTAGGATCCTCATACTCTCTGCTACTAAAGTACATAAACCCCAGAGACATGTAATTTCTAGACAATCCAAAAGTTATTTGGTTTTAATATAGTCAAGCATGTGTATCAAATAATTTGGTTTATAGCAATATATTTCACTTCATCCTACTGAAATTTATCTTTCTACATTTTATGAAACTTATTCAACAAAGCACCTAGAAATTCTCTGATTGTTACTGGGAAGGGAAGAGGGGCACTCCAGGACCCCCAAACCAGTCTACTCTAAATAGATTCTGCCATCTTCCCATCAATAAAATATGTGACCTTTTGTATATGAACTTTAATACAATTAGTGTGTAATAAAGAGAAGTGAAAGAATAAATAAAATAGTTTCCAAGTCAAGAACCCAAAGTTATTCATCCCCTCACTGGTAAATGCCCAACCAAAAAAAGTTGGCCCACAGCCAAGCCACTGAGCCATGAAAGTCTGCCATAGGTCTAAAGCACTTCCTCATGGGGACCCATGGGAAAGAGGCAGAAATAACCAGTTAAGTCTAAGAGGAAAAGAGTAAAATCAAAACCAAGATAAAAATCTGTCATTATTAACCTCCCCATGGGTCTCTTACCCACATCTACTTCAAGTGTCTCCTTCCATGCCCCAAGTCCATGGTACAAGTTTAAAGCTGAGAAGCAAGTGTAGCTTCTTTAAAGATCTCTCTGCTCATGTGCCTGTAGTAGCTCCTTCTAGCTCTCTATCTTTCTTCTTTCTTTCCTCCAGTCTCCTCTCCAAATTCTCCTCCTCCCTGCTCAGCTCCACCCTATCTTGGGTGGAATAGGGTGGAGCCGAAAACCTGCAACCTCCCCTTTCCCTGGGGACCACCCTGTTACATGATGGGTCTATGCACTGAATGAAAGATGTCAAGGAAAAAAAGCATTAGCCCTTCCCTACTTTCTTGGAACCTGTCCAGAAAGGAAGATAGTCTGTTAACTTTAGGCTCAGTATGTCACACACTCAGAGCCAAGAAAATTTCTATATAGAGCACAGTCTAGTGAAAAACAGAAACAATTCTGTCTTTTGACCAAGTGTGGATATAAATCTATCGACCTCACATAACTCCAGAGGTATAGCTGATTTTCTACAACTCTCATAGTGAAAATCAATCTGAATTACTGCTTCAATATAAACTACCAATTTTGATTCTATTTGCATAATGAAATTGGAGTCCTACCGAATATAACAGAGAGATTTGCTTAGTTCTCAACACACAAAGATGCTAAGCCTTATATCCAGTTCTATTAACAGCACACAATTTTTTGCCAAAACCTTATACTGTATCTAAGATCTTGACACTTAGAATAACTCATTTCACTTCCATCTCCATGCCCTCAAGTTTACTAGACTTTTTGGATGATAATGCTGGTTCTCTGTGAACTTAAACTTGCAATCATCTTCAATTTTTTTTTTTCTGGTAATACGATATATGGATCCAATGAGTTAGCCAGTTTCAGAATAGCACCAGTTTGTCCAGTCATCCTGCCTTAGTCATGTTGGTCTTCATATTCTGCCATGTGAATAACTTGCTGAAGGAGTTGAAGGAAAATCTATCTTATTTAACAGTAGGTAAAGCATTCCAAGTAGTAGAAATGACAAATTCGGAGACCATGAGAAAGAAGCATGTCTTGCTGGTGAAAAATCAAACCCAGCATAGAATTTGGATTCATATTAGCATAGTGTTCAGAGTTCTGATTCTGCAGCTCGGTGACTCTGTGACCTCAAGTAAAACTTTACAAGGGGCAAGTGATCAGGGGATCAAATACCACGAGGATACTGTTTTCTGAATTACCTCACTTACTAAATGCCATCGAGCACTTTCTATGAGCCTAAAGAGTCTGATCAAATTGATCTGGGTAGGGCTTAAGCATTGACCTTTTATTTATTTATAGTTTATCATGTACTTTTGGTATATAGGCATAATTGAGAATTTCCTTGATAAATAAGTGGACAGCTCATTTAATATGCTAGCCTTTCAGTCCTTTGACTTCCTTCCTTCCTTATCTACACCTGTTTATTATCACCTCATATATCAACTCCACCATCCTGACACAATTTTATAACAGTGAAGAACTTAAGTTCATATACTCATATAATCTCATTGGTAAGTACAGATTAAGGAGAAATCTGGATGCAAAACTACCTTCCTGATACTTCCTGCCCTCCCTGTACCCAGTATTAAGCAATTATGTATTTTTTAACATTCTAACTTGCCATTTCTATTAAACAGAGTCATCAAATATGGATTTTCTTGCTTTATGTCTTCACCTTATCCTTATTTTACTACCTGAGATTTCTACATGGTTGCTATTGGTTTATTGTCATTGTCAACTAGCTGAAACAGTAGAGTGAACATGGAATCTTTTTTCTTGATAGTATTCAAAGTATGCTTCATGCACAGATAGTTGTACAAATTTGTGCTCCCCACTACAAAAGTAGCCCAAAGTATCTTTGCACAGACAAGGAGGCATAAATTAATTCAATTGTTTAAAATAAATGACTGTAATCTCACTACTTTGATTACTTGATTTCCCTTCCATGCAAATATAAATTGATTTCTGTACAATTTTTTTCCTTAACATATTGATTCAATGGGGCATCTCAATTCTATTTTAATTTTTATACACACATGTTTGTCTTATATAGAGATGATAGATTTTAATTAAACTTACTTTGCAGGCAGATGTCCTTCTGCTCACCTGTGTCTATGCAGGTGCTTTTCTTGACCAGCTCTCTCCTCTGCATGGCAGCCAGCTTTCTGCCTGCCTGTACCATACCAGGACTTCTCTTCATTGACCTCCCTCAACAGAGGCAGCTTTTCCTTCCCACTTGTGTCTATGCAAGTGTCTTTAACTTTCCTGCCCCTTTTCCCAATAAACCTGCTCTTTAAAATAAAATAATAAAAATTTACTTTGCAATACATTTTATCAAGTCATTATGCTATACACATAAAACATAGTGCTATTTTTAATTATATCTCAAAAAATTAAAATAGTATATATTGCAATTGTATAATAATATATTAAATCATAGAATTATAATTTAACTTTGTGAGCTTGCCAAGAGTTAACAAATCTTGGGCTTATGGAAAATGTAAGTATATTGGATAAAACCACAATAATCCAACTTTGGGCATTTAGAAAACATAAGTCTTTTTTTTTTTCCTTTTTAATAATGAGTTTGTTGGTTTCTTAAGATTTATTTTTATTTCTGTATGTATACAAGAACTGGGGTGTCAGCCAGAGGTGTGGGGGGGAACTCACCAGAAACAGAGTAGGGAGAACAGGCAGATTACAGAAATACAATGCTGAGGGGAACAGCAAGTGAGACAGGAGAGGTCTGCTGTGCCTTGTGGGTCAGCTACCTGGTCGGGGATTGAACTGTGCTGCAGTGACTAGTGATAGCTTGATAGAGCTGAGACTTTAACCCCTGCGCCACTGGGGAAGCCCCAACATAACTCCCTTATGAGAAGAAAATGACAGAGTCAATTGTTTAGAACATTTTGATCTCCTAACATAATTTCACTATATCAAAACCAAAATTTAACAGTGACTCTGAGTGACAAGACTAAATTTAAATTTGTGAATCTAATTTTCAAATTCTATAATTTAAGTGATAAATTTTGTTTTCTGATAGCATCAAAACATTTGAATCTTACAGCTGTTACTTTATAAAAGTAAATCAACCAATGAGATCAAAAGGAATTTTTTTCCCCTTAATTCTAGATTGTCTAATGTGCCTACTCATCCACTTATATGAAGTAACCAAATCTAGCACAAGGTCAGGAAAGAAGCCCCTCTGGAATCCATTATTGTTTCCTTACCACTGAAATGAATTTCATGAATTCAATTACTCCTCCAGTCACATTTCATGAATGTGCTATCAATATCTCTCACTCAGTGGCATCTCTACACAGGGAGATGGATTTTAGCAACTTGGGAAAAAGAAAAATAAAAGGGGGTAATTAAGGGCTAAAAATGAATAAGTATCTTATAATAATTATCTTATATTTCTGTAAGATAGGTAACGTATATACAAGTATTTTAAAATTTTTGTGCAAAATATGTGTATGCACACACCCAAATTTATCCAATTTTATACACTAAATGTATGAATTTTTATGTATTAATTATGCTTCAATAAAACTACTGAAAAAAGATAAACATATCAAATGCATATGTAATTTCTAGTGCTTTACTAAACAGTATTTATATAGCAATAGTAGTAATAATAATAGTATTAATAGTAGTATTGTTGATAAAAATCTAGAATTCAGTTTGTAAATCAATCTCAATTCTGTTATAATCTTACTCTCACCAATAATAAGAAATATATTTTTTTAATTTTTAAAGATTTTAATTATTTATGCATCATAGAACTGGGGTACAGGCCAGAGGTGTGGGGAGTGAGAGGATTCGCCAGACACAGAGTGGGGAACAGAATAGGCAGATCTACTGAAACACACACTGCCAAGAGCAGCGGGCAAAGCAGGAGAGGTCTGCTGCACCATGTGGGTCACTGCTTGGCAGGGAATTGAACTGGTGCTGCAGTACTGTGGATGCTTCATAGTATGGTGCTTAACCCCTTGTGTACACCAGGGAGGCACAGAAATATATTTCTTATTTAGCAAGTACCTTCAGACCACAAGCCTAAACAGTAACACCCTTGAACTTGGGACAGCAAATAGGGAATCCACTCTGGTCCTCCTCTGGAAGTGCTACTCCCCAAGAAGCAAAGAGTCTCAAGAACTTAGGGACAGTTCCATCGGGACCCTATGCCTCCTCCTTTAAGCCATGTCCTAAATACCTGGTACTATAACATTCCTTGTTGAAATACCTCCAAGCTATCTCTAGGATCTGTCTATTTCCATGTCCAAATAACTGAAACATGTGGTCAAAGTGTAGTAACTTGTATGAGTATTGACAGTGTCTGAACTGCAGAAACAAGGTAGCCATATTACTGCACACACAAAAGAATGGAATTATTCATTGTGGTCAATAGGGAGTGAGGAGTGGGAAGAGAGAAAGGGAAGATTTGGACCAGGGAATTATTACATTTCTGTTATCCCATTCTGGTGAGGAAAACCCAGGAGCCTGAAATTATGAATTTTAACCATACTTATTCTAGTTGTTCTGAAGATCTATGTGCCAAGGTCTAAAGATTGAATGGTTTAATATTTGGATCTATGGGATGTGGCAATTTTTGGCACTTTTGCCCTGGACCCTGAGAGCACATGCATGGGTTCTGACAATCTGTAATTGGAGGGTCAACTTTCAGGTTGTAAAAATGGTTTAGATGAGAGAGATGAGATGACCAAACACTGGGTACACAATGAAAACAGTAATTGGGTGTCCAGAATCCATCAAAAGTATTTCCCTCTTAGCAGCAAAAGCTTAGACATCACATTCACTAGAAAAGCTACAATGAAGTAACCAACTGGTCAAATACTCTGATGCCAAGAAACATCTATTACTTTTTAAATAAAAATATCAAATTTTGAAATTTTAATGATTTTACCATGCTATCTATGAACTCACCACAAATAAACTGTTAAGTGATTAATGATGGTTTATGTACTAAGTCTTTCTGAATTAAAATATGTTGAAAAAATATGATAGTGGAGGCTTTCATAGGACAGAGAGCTAGATTGAGGTATGTGGTAAAATGAAATCCTTTCTACAGGTGATTAAAATTCTAGTCCACAATCACTGTGAGTGGAATATAATTGTTAGGTACTTTTGGTTTTGATGTGTTTTTTCCTGCACTTAAAATATTTATTCCAAAGGTGTTTATATTACTTAAATGTACAAGTTATGTCTGTAAAATAGGGTAGATGTAACTAGGAGACAGGAAAAATAATTGCAAATGCTTTCTAAATTCAGGTGTTCATAAACTGATCTGGAAAATAAGAGTTTAATATGGAGCTTAATGTTTAAGAATGTTTTGTTTTTTAAATTAATCCCATGTGAATTGCATACACACAAAACAGATCTTTCAAGTTCCATATACTTGCTGAAGCACAGCAACAAATATGACCCTAAGTTTTCTTTTAATGAACAAAAGAGAGAAAACATCAATACCTAATAACCACTCTCCAGTTTCTTGAATCACATTTTTTTAATATCAAAACCAAAAAATTCCGCCATTCCATCGATCATCAATGTTTAGGATGACTTCCAAGGCAAGTGTGATGAGAGTTATATTGTCTTCTTAGTGACATTTTACAACTAAGTCCTCAGTTTTTTCAGGGGATTTTGTAATACTGCTACTTGCTTCTTTTTACCCCAAGCCTTGGAATGATTCATGACCTCAGCCTTATTCTCCTATTGGCAAGGGGGAAATAATCTTAATGCTTAAGTAATGGTGATGTTTTCAAAAATGAAAAAAAAAAAACCACCTCATCTTTTTTTGATCTTTGTTCATCTACAAATTATTTTTTTATTTATTTAATTATTTAATAATAGAAAAGGAGACAGCAAATTCATAATGGAGTCACTTGTGCTAAGTGTTGCATAATCAAAACAAGCTGTAATAACTTATTTAATTGCAGTTTCAACATCTCCCAGTGTTACAGGGCAGGGAGAGGAGCACCCAGAACCCCCAAGCCTGCCTTCTCTGAATGGGTTCTGCCATCCGCCGCATTAAGACAAACACAGAAAACCTTTAATGGAAAGGAACTTTAATACAACTAGGGTACAATGAAGAAATATAGTTACTAAGTTAAGCATCCAAAGTTACCCATCTCCTTGAGGGTAAAAGTCCAGCCAAATAGGATTGGCCCAAAGCAAGGCCCAAAAACC
>JAGFMF010011828.1:3123756-3192585 GCA_019455555.1 Galemys pyrenaicus
AAAAGCAAGCACAGTTTCTTCACATGTCCCTCTGCTCCACGTGCCTCCTCCAGGTCTCCTTGCTGTTCTCCATCTTCCTTTTTCTTCCTTCTCTCCTCTGCAGAAATCTCCTTTTCCTCCTCAGCTCCACCCACTTAGGGCGGAACCAGGATTTTTGGAACTTCCCCTTTTCCTGGGACCACCCTGTTACACAGCAGTAAAATTTTACACCAATGCATCTGGAACTGTGTAGTCAGCATTAGTGATGAATCAGCCAGATTCAGATGAATCATCTCCAGATTCAGGAGACTCTGAAGTCTCCTAAGAGAAGATAAACTTGCCTAAAGCATTCATTTGTTTTCTTGACCATTAGATCTTCAAATCTACTCAGAAGAGTTTGTCTTTAACAGTACTGAGTATCTTCACGCACTGTTCTTCACATGCTCAAACAAAATAAAAACTATCCTCATAGAATTTACGTTCAAAATAGGTGGAAGATAGGGGCAGTAACTTACAAGTGTGTAAGTGAAATACAAGTTTGTAAGTTTATAAGTTTGAAGTCCGTAAGTTTATCAATTTGATAATAATTATTCAGTATCAGTATGAAATTTGAAATACTGTATTCAAGTACACAGTAATATTTGAGTCAGCATTTTAAATAATAAATGAAGATCAAAGGGCTAAGAATAGAGTGAGTGAAAGTCAGATTGATGGAAGGTAGGAGGTAACGTCACAGAAGTGAGCAGAGGTCATCTCACATTGCAAACATTTTGGTGCTCACTTGGGTAGGAAGTCATTAAACAATTTTAAATAAAGGAATGACTTGACTTTAAGTGTATTTCCAATGGATCATATTGTTGCAGAGACATCTCCATAAAAGGGGAGGTACTGTCCCCTGCCCCACTAAATGATGGGCAGAGCTGATGGCCAAGTGAAACTATATAACATGAAAGGCTGGGAGAAGAAAAGGAAGAAAAGTGAGCTCTTGATTCTTCAGCCTGATTTGCACCCTGGTACTGCAAGGAAAGAGACCTGGAGGGGCACACGTGGAGGTGAGGGCAACCCTAATATAAAATGGGTTTGCCTGACTGAGTTTTTATATATGTAAGACACTTGGAAGAGACACATGGAAAGGCTGACAATAGCAGCTATTCTTGTGATGTGGCATCTCACTTTGTCCCAATTTCTGGGACTAGTTTCAGAACCCCTTTCTTTTCTATGTTTCTTTACCAGAAGGTACAAGCTCTCAGCCTCGGGGCCCCACCTTAGGCTGACCATGTTTGGCTAGGCATTTGCCTACAGGAAGATGAGCAATTTGGGGTGTTTTATTAGGACACTAATATTCTTTCTTCTCTCTCTATGCACACTAATTCTATTAGTTTTTTCACATTAAAAGTCTGCTTTACTTTTGTGTGCAAAAGTGGCCAGATCCCTTTAGAATGTGCAAGTATGAGTGTTCCTGATTACCCTTGGCTGTGCACTAATAACACAGGTAGTCACATTGAAAATAGACTGAAGTAGGAGGCAAGGGAGAAACAGAATGTCCAGATAAGATGTTATTACAATGATTAGTGTGAATGATAGTTCTACCTGGACCTGGTTAGAGCTAACAGTGAAATTTGAGAAATGATTCAAGTGACATAATTTATGGATGAACTATAGGTGAGGTAGATAAAAAGGAGCTATATTGGTTGACCCTAGGATTCTAGATGAAAGAAATTGTTAACTGGAATAAAAGTCTCTGATAGTTAGATAAAGACTCTATTAAATAATCAAACTGAGTAATTGAAACTGGGAAGTAGTACTGACAGATTTTATTCTGTAAAGGAGACTGTTACAATGACCACAAGATGGAATCTAGTTTATATAAGTGAAAATAGTGTGTCATTGACCTAAGAAATACAATTATTCTTGACATTGGTTGGGGTGGGAGGGGTTCTTCGAGCTCTAAGTTGTTCTGACCTAAGATATCTTGATGCTACTATGAGCAGAGAAAAGGAAAGCTGGTGTTTAACATCTTTCTTTCTAAAGAATGCACTGTGGAGATACAAAGGCTAAGTACCCATTGTCTAAATGTTCTTTGTCAGTCTCCTTGGTCATCAGTGGGGTGTAAAAGGCTGCCTTTATCCTCAGGCTCAAATTCTTCATAGCAATTTCACTTCAATTCTATGCAGGTAGCTTTGTTCTCTACTCTGTAAGAGCAGGGAGGGGTCATTTTCCAGAACACTTTACAGCAAGTAGGTTCACAAAGTAAAAATAAGAAAGTAATTTCCAAGTCTAGTTGAGGAAAATTTCAAGAGAGTCAGGTAATGGGCAAAAAAAATGTTATTAGCGCATAGTAGGGTCATTTTATGTTTGAAATGCCTGTTGAACAAGCAAGTAGAGATGTCAAAAAGTCAGCAAAAACAAAGGCATGGACTTCAGGAGGAAAATCTGAATGATTTGTATTGTGCATATACACTTTGAGAGTCTCAGGATGTTGATAGTAATTGGAGCTATGAAACTGGATGGGGTCATCAGGGGAGGATGCAAATCAAACAAAACAGTTTGATGCTGTAGCAAAGAAATAAGGTGAAACAAAACTAAAAAAAGTGGAAGGGAGACACTAGGATAAAACAGTAAAAGGGAATTGTGGGCTCCACAAAACAGTGTCTGGGTTGCTTCAAGGTAAGGGATGATTAATGCTGCTGAGAGGTCAAATAAATGAGGACTTAAAATTGACCAGGACTGAACATCATGAAGATTGGTGAGCTTGTCAGTGCAGTTGCAGTCTAGTAAGGGGAGCAAAAACCCCATTAAAAGAGTTTCAAGAACGAACAAGAGAGGAAAATTAGGCCTTGACCAATCTTAGAGTTGTTCTTTTAAAATGAAGCAGATAATTGAGGTGTTACCTATACAAGTTGTGAGAAAGAGACAAAAGCAAAGAGATGATTTACTTTAAAACAGGAGAAATGTGAGCATGTTTGAGTTTGAGTGTTAGTTATCCATCATACAGAAATGACAATGATGCAGGCCAAGTAAAAGGGTAGATAAGATGTCCCTGAGCAGACAAAAGACAAAGTCATGCACAAATGGAACTGTTGGCCTTAGGCAGGAGCACAGCCAATTTGGTTGTAGTAACAAGAATGAAAGGAGACTGTACTGAGGTTGACACAGGTAGGTAGAGGTGATGCTGGTGAGGTAGAACAGGAATTTAGCACATAGGCTGCAGCCCCTTTTCCCAACATCCAATAACTCTGAAAAAAATCTCTGTGTACATTCCAGAGTAAGATGACCCATGCCCTACTACTTTAGACCTTTTGTCACCCTTGCACACTTGGTGACCTGGTGAAATGTCCCCTGTCTCTTACTTAACTGACAGAGATGTTGTGATTCAGTGGTCTTGTTGGGGGGAAAGGATGTCCTGAACAAACTCCACAAAGAGAGGTTTGATGGACTCCACCCCAACCCCAGACTAAAGAGATCCAAGGACTATAAATCCCATAGCACCATCACCACCAAAAGGAGGATTGCTGGGAACTGAGGGTTGAGTTTAGCAGCCAGGTTTGGTATATAACAGACATGTGGGCCTTGGAGGTCCCTCGGTTTTTGCAGGATTTCAGTGTGCTATTGCGGTCCCAGCTCAGAGGAATCGGTAGGACTCATTCACCAATTTATCTCTCTCTTTCTTTCTGAGTTATTCCCCTCTTCACTTCACCTTTTTGTAAATAAGCCCTTTTTGTGTGTGCCTGCAGTTTAGTCTCATTATAAGTCTCTTTTAAGCCGGGGGGGTGAGGACCCAGTCAGGGCAACCTGTTTCACTTTGTGGTTGCCCTGTAACAGTTTTGTTAAATAAAACTTGTTAAAACCCATTTAGGACCCCATAAGTTAGCTCTACCTCCACACAGGAGCCTCAAGACCCAAGGCACAATTCCTTCTTGAATAGCCCACACTCCTGAGTGTGTATTCTCTCACATGTCATGTGAGAGAATACTTCACTTTTAACTCACCTACTCTGATTTCCACACTAATTCCTTCTGACACCAAATTCGAGGACTCTGGAGTCCCTCAGCAACCCTGGGCCAAATCAGTGGGAGCTGGTGAAGACTTTTAAGAATTACTTCCACTATAATTTTGAAGTAAGGTTTAGATAATCAGCTGAATGTAATGATGGGGGCGAACGCACTGGAGGATTGAGCAGGAGATGAAACTTTGAACTAGTCATCCAGGAGAAAGGAAAAGTGAGTGGGTAAGGACCCATTTGAAGTCAGTGGTTTTAATATAAAGAAGGAGCAGTTGGAAGGGCTTTGTGTGTGTGTGTGTGTGTGTGTGTGTTTCCTTTTGTTACATTAAGCTGTGATGGCACAGGTTCAAATTGGGCAAAAATTTATTCCCCCCCCCAAGGTTTGGTACTTTGCCAGGAAGTTAGAGTAATGGAGATAATGGCAACAGACTTGAGTGTATAGTAGTTTAAGCTGGCTAAGGAGGGAAAATAAAGACTTCAGGGGGTTGAATAATAATGAAAGATAAATTTATTTTTCCTGGAAAGATGGGATGGGAATCTGTGTGCTAGAAACTAAGATGATGGAAGAGTGCAATTGTTGTTAATGGCAACTCTTGTGCAATCTTATAAATAGGAAAAGAGACTTAAGGAATGCATTTACCTGGATCTCATGATGAAAAGTTATAAAAGTCCTAGAGATCAACTTTATTCTTTTATTAAAGGAATAAAGGGGAAGTTCTGGGCAAGTGCTTTACAGATAAATGTTGTAGAATTAGTAGGGGATATAGTCTAACGATATAAAAGTTAAGGTGAGATGATTCATAACCTACCCTAAGAGACAGTTTCACAAAATTAGAGAGTAGTGTGGGGATTAGGAAAGTGAGTTCTCTGAAGTAAATGAGAAAAATACTTCTGATAAAGGTGTAAAATTAGGTGACAGAATGGATATGACCGAATAGAAGTTAATGAATAATGTGCTTAGTTTCAGACATGTTGAAGATTCAGGTAATAAATGAATTGTAGCATCCCAATTTTCAGCTGTACTTTCTGATACTATAAACCCAGCTTGCCCATTAAATATGCCATTTAGGAAAAAAAAATTCTTAAACTATTCCCAAGGGGTGCTTTGGTGACAGGAATATTATGGTAACATACATATAAAAAGGTGTGATGTTATGCCCCTCGATATTACATAGGGGTATACAATCTTACAAACCAACACTCACTTTATCAATGATAGAATAAGAAATTATACCCTATTTACAGTGTTTTAAAATCTAACTGGTTTCTTTTCAATTAACTCAATTCTGTTGACAAAAACAGCTCCAAGTCTTAAAGATTGTAAACTAAAGGTAAATAATATAGATTCAAGATACCAAACCATTTTAGAAATATACATGTAAGTATGCAGTGAGATATGCCCACAATAGAGAGATTTTCATTTAAGTTATGGCCACAATAGAATGCAATAAACTGACATCAGCAAATAGAATTTTGAGTTAATGGTTTATGTTTCCACTGTTTGTATAACATTACTAACTGCCACAATTCAAAAGAACATGTAAAGTAGGTTAAAATCCTATCTCAATTATAATATACATTTGCATTCTGTCAGTGTGTATTTGTATGCATAGTGATAACTTTTGTTACTATCTATAACTCACAGTACTTATCAGATTTTAATTCCTTTTTAAACACTATTTAAATGGTATATTTTAATTTTTTTAGCTTTGAAATATTTGACAGTGCCTCCCTGGCAACGCAAGGGGTTGAGTGCCTCACTGTGGGGTTTCTGCAGCCACTGCAGCACAAGTTTGATCCCCGGCCAGGGAAGGGAACCACATGGCACAGAAATGTTTGACAAATTAAAATATAGAAAATTTTAATTCATTACAATATTTAAAAAAATCATGTCATTTATAAAAACTTTAATATTTAAAATAAAGCTTACTGTACACTTGGCATTTATTTTATAATTATTCTTAAAATTCTTTGAAAGACTCTCCAAATCTTTCCACTTAACAAAATGCTACTGTGAGAAGGGCCATTTTGTTTCTAATAAATGTATTTTGCAGTCACCTAAGTCTGTAGAAAAATATCCAAGTTGATTACCTAAAGTCAATAAATTATTACCTAATTTTAATATTCAGAGAAGCAGTAGATAAGTTCTACTTTCCTCGTTCACTATAGTTTGGTTAATGTGCTAATATCATATTTTAAAGTGGTGACATTTCTTTTTTTGTTTTATAGCAGGTCAATCCAGATAGTCTAATCTATCACAAAGGTGTTTAAGGCTAATGGGTAACAACTCAATAGGTTATGAGATAGAGAGGAAGAAAAAGGGATCTGAAAGGAGCTTAAATTTGATAAATGTTGGAATAAAAACTTCTTTAAAATCTGAAATGTGCAGAGACCATCGTTAAGCACAGCAGATTTTATAAATGAATGTGGCGTGTGATTGAGCACAGCAGGGAAACACTGCATTCCTTTTATTATGGTTCTTATTAAATGGAAAATACCAAAGGTGGTTACTTGGTAAAATATATCAAACACGTGCTTCTACAAGTTTTTAAACTCGATAAGGGGAAAAGAAAAGAATGTGTCAGTAATGAAATGAATCTTGAACTTGGGCAATGAAGGTAAATTTGAAGCTTTGAATGAACAGACATCTTGTTTGACTAGAAATGATCATGGTTCCAATTTCTTGTCAAGCGTGTTAGTTTCTTGCTGTCAGAGACTGCTATTCCATTTCTGATATTTCAGCATCAGTCTTTTGCTATTACAAAACCAATGCCGTTGGCTGTCAGGACTTCACCGTTTCAATTGGCAGACTTATCTGTCTTCGGCAGGATTAGACAGAAATATTTCTCATTCAGAGGCTGCTCCTGTGGAAGACAGCAGCAGCCCCAGGAAATTTGAGTACATTAGCTTCAAAGGACCTGTCTACCACCCTTCTGACAGTAGGCTCTCCCACTCCTTGGGCGGTTTCGCTGCATCTTAAAAATGTATTTGTGCCATTACATATAAACTTCAGCAATTTTTGTGTTTTAGTATTATTTATGGAAATACCACAAGTCGGATTCGCAGTCAATTGGCAGGAGTCATATTTGGTAAGCTGCATAAAAACATGGGGAAAGATGATAGACAACGTGTCTCAGATAAAATGAGTATCTTAAGATAGATCAAAACAGCACAGTGAATGATACTTTTATACCAATGGTATATTTAAAATAGTGCTGTCCTTTCAAAAAAAAAGTGTGGAGTAGTAATTTCAGTTTTTGTTTGTGTTTTATTTTGTTTTATAATGTAAAAGAATGATCAGAGGAAGTCATAGGAATTTAGTTATCTTGGGAGAAAAAAAAGGTGCTGATTACTTCTTTTCAGAAATGGTGCACACTGTTTCCTTGGATCCCATCTGCATTTTCTCTTCCTAGTTTGCTTTTTCTCCTCCTCTTCTCATTCCCTTTCATCCCCCAAAAAGACCAATGATGCTGGAGGGACAGGGGCTTTGTGTGTGTGTCTGCACATGTGTTTCTTTTTCCCAAAGGATTACATCTCCTGGTATTTATATGCCTCTAAAATTTTATCAAGTGCTTTATAATCTATTCATTGAATATTTTATTACTCCATAAAATCTCAAACATATCTACTCAGAGAATTCTAGCCCTCTCTCTGTAATGGGAAAATAGCCTGTAACAATGAAAAATGTCAGTGACCACGGCTGGGCTTGACTTTATTTTTAAGGAGACAATAAAATCTATTGAAAATACACCTTTAACACTTCTTTTTAATATACCATGTCAGTAAATCATCAGGCCTATTGGACTTATTTTATTACTTGGCCATCATTGTTTGTTTTTATTTTTTATTAGATTTAATTAATTGTATTTGACATCATTTGTAGTCCCCAGGGGCTTCCCACCACCATTTCACCCGTGCACCATCACCTCAGACCCTTGTGCTCTCTATGCCCTCCTCCTGTCTTTGCCCTCCCCTCCCTCAGCCCATTCCCGTGATCCCTTGGGTTTATCTTTGACCTTTTGATCTTGTTGAGTTTTTGTTTGTTTTTGGTTGTAAGTGCCCATTTCCTTGAGCTTTCTCTTGTTTTTTTGTTTTCTTCTTTTTTTTTGGAAGGCCATATGGAGGTTCCTCGGCCTACTAGAGATGGAACTACCATATGACCCAGCAATCCCACTTCTAGAGAGCTACCCAAAGGACACAAAAACACCGATCCAAAAGAGTACCTGTCCCCCTCCATGTTTATTGCAGCACTATTTATAATTGGTAAGACCTGGAAACAACCCAAATGCCCAAAAGTGGAGGACTGTTTGTTTTTATTTTGCCTGACTGTTTTTGGCTCTAACACAGACTGATGAGTAAGTAGCATATATCACTGTCTTTATCAGTGTCTTTATGAAAAGCAATGTAGACTCTTCTTTTCTTATGTGGAAACATTTTAAAAAGTCTCTTAAGGTAAAACCATGCAAGCTGGTTCATGGAACAATAATAATCAGAAGACTTATTTAAAAAAAAAAATCTTTTTTATCTTACATGGTATACTTCACTGAGAGGGAAAAGATAATCTTTTTTAAATGAATACAAAATTTTAGTGCATAATATATACCACAATCTGATTTTATACCTCAAAGTAAATAGAAGATTAACAAACAAATGCTTCATTTGATTAATGGAAATAACTCTACTGGATAATTGTTATTTAATACTGATTTACTTCCCACAAGAACCCATGGAAATACACAATACAAACATGTGGTATTGCCTCTAGGGTCTTACTTCACATTCAAAGATTTGATTATTATTAGGACTTCTCTCTCATATGGTTGACGTTATTCCCCCTAAAACTTAGTAACTACTTATATGATGCTTTCTGCTTTTCACAAAGGCATTTTGTTTCCAACTTTATAAGTACATGTAGTGCTTTTTTTTTTTTTTCTGGGAAAACTTTTATATCTCAGTCAAGCTGCAGCATCTAAGTTAAAAACAGGACAGTGGATGTCACCATTTTATTGTCCAGAAGAATGTGTTCATGCATTTCCATCACACAGCGTAGATTCAGAGAGTTTATTTAAAAAGCACTTACTTAGTTTCCACTAGGGAATGAGGGTTTGGTTTATGAAACAAACTCATAATTTATAAATGGAGAACACCAAGTGACTAATAAAATTCTGTCAAATTATCATTAGGAAGTAAATCAGAGGGAAACTGATTCATTCTCACTGAAAATTTATTTGCAGTGAGGGCCTCCCTGGTAGCCTAGAGGTTAAGTCTCATAACTGTTACGACTAAGGTCTGAGTTTCTTCCAGGCTGGGGAGCAGACTCACATGGCACAGCAGACCTCTCCTGCCTTGCCTACTGCTCCCCTTTGCAGTGTATTTTAGTAGATGGGCCTATTCTGCCTCCTGTTCTGTTTTTGGTGAATCCTCTCACCCTCCCTGCCCCACCCCATCCCCCTAGCCTACATCCTAGTTCTTGTTTGAGTATATACATAAAAATAAATATTTAGAAAAATTAATTGCATTTGTATGATACATTATCTTAAAGGAAAGTTCCAATTTAAAACAAAACTCCATCTTTGAGTGCAATTCTCAAAAGCAATTTTTTTTCTGTGTGTGTGTGTGTAAAGAAAATATTTTTGGACAGAAGATCAAAGAAAATTATTGTTTTCTTTATGGACCACAAACTATAGTTGTATACTTAATATAAAAAGAATGACTTTGGGCCCTCCCCTGGTGGTGCAGTAGGTTAAGAAACGCACTATGAAGCAAAAGGCAGCCACTGTAGCACCAGTTCGATCCCTGCTGCCGACCAGGAGGGGACCCACATGGCACAGCAGGCCTCTCCTGCCTTGCCCACTGCTCCCCTCACCAGTGTATTTCAGTCCATCTGCCTGTTCTGCTCCCCACTCTGTCTCTGGTGGATCCTCTCACTCCCTGCACTTCTGGCCTGTACCCCAGCCCAGTTCTTATATGAATAAATAAATCTTTTTTAAAAAAAGAATGACTTTAATCTGAGATTTTGGCATAAATGATTTTATTCACATAAACACTTGTGAAATTAGCTACTTACCTAGAAAAATGGGTGAGTGAGACTTAATAATGCACCAAATATTCTGAAGATTTGACACAGCTAACAACTTCATTTACATGTCCCTGAACCTACTACAAATGTTTATTCATACTCATCATCAAGGAAGAAAACAGTAATAAAATAGAAGCTTCCATATTTAAGTGTATCTGAATGTTCTATGCTTGACAATAAAGATATTCTAATTCAAAAAATAAGATTTCATTTATTAGCCCGAAAATAACAATGTGCATATTGCTAAGCTTGCTACATTTTGTAACCATTGATGTTCATTACTATTATTTATAAAACTCTAATTTCTCTATTTTAGAAACAGACATTACCACGAAATGAAATCTTTGTGTAGGAGAGAATAAAAGCTGAAAGGAGGCACAGGTCTAACATTATCACAGAAAATGATCTATTTTCATTTGTGATATGATTATCCAATCTTTTTCTCTCACAGTGTCATTCTCTGAATAGTGAAGCAGTTTATTCTCTAATAGTTAGTGCCTCTCTAAGTTGTTTCCTATTAGGAATTACATTGCTTAAAACTGACATTTTCCTAATAGTTGTATGGTTTGCCTATATTTTATGTCATTAAAAATTATGCATGCCTCAACAACAGCATTTCCCAGTTGAGTCATATCAATGTAAATAAAAATGCAAAGAGGCAAAGTCTATAATATTACCAAAAAATTGGTGCTTAGGGTATAATATGGAGATTCATACTGCACAGATGTTCAGCAGAAATGAGATCTGCACCTCAATTGAGTAAGAGTATTACCTGTTTTATTGCTCTGCCTATGTACAGCAGGCAAGGGTAGAGAGACTGTGACCTTGAATGCATCACAGGAGAACCTAATGCTTCAGGGAAAAAAAAAATCACTGCTCAAAGGCAAGACTGTTCAAACAAGAAGAAAAAAAAATAATGAAAAAGTTAAAAAAATTAAACTAACAAATATAGCAATATCTAGTGTTAAGATCTAGGGTAACAGCTGTGAATGCATAAATTTAGTCAAGATAAAAGAAGTGAAAGACAGACATCTTATTTCTTTAGTGAGACTGGGGATTCAAATAACACACCAGTTCCAGCAATTTCTGCTATTATCCACAATGTGATTATTGTCCTTTGTGTGGCGTTTATAAGGAAAATTCTTTCTGAATATTTCTATCATCTACTTACCTATCATCTACCTATCTATATCGTCATTATCAAAATCTTCATTAAAAATTTAGAGCTACCAATTTCTGATGTTTGTGGGTTGGGCAGCGCACTGTGAAGACAGTGTTAATTTCTAATAAAATTTGACCATCACCAATATCACCATCCCAAACACGCACATACACACAAACACATTCACACACACACACACATTCGGACATTTCCCTAAATCAAAGTCACCTCCTCATCTTCCCTCCTTTATCTTAACTTATCCTTCCTTTCAGCAACTAAGTATCTTGGGAAATTATGTTATTATTGAGTCTTAAAGAGAAGCAGTTAATTTAATTTGTTATTTTCTTTAATTATGGATATAGGTTCTTTCACCAATTGACAAAGCAATATTCTTATATAACGGTATAGCTCTATTTTGCTAGAATGAAGATTAAAACCATTGTTACCTCAAGCAGAAACCATGCCCCCTCAATATATCTCAGTAACTATAGTGATCTAGAAGAACCTCATCAAATATCTTGCACATTTTCAATACTGGTAAATATAAACATAAATATAACCAGAAACTTGTCATGTCATCAGAATAAGCAAAATATAATTATTGTAACAGATCCCAGTACAAACAACTCTAAAACCCTTCCTGGTCATTTCCCCTGTCCTGCAAATATCAAAGTTGAAAGAAATCCACTATTCTTCTGTTACCATCTTTCCAAATTCTACCATGAAGTATCCATAAAATTATTTCTCATTTTCCAAAAAAATAAATTTTCCTCTTATTTTAGAAGGAACAATTTCACCATTTTTTTTCAAACCACATTTCAGTAGATTACTTAATTTAGGATTTTGCTCCAAGTGAAGACAAGCATGCTATTTTTTAAAAAAGATTTTATTTATCTATGCATACAAGACTGGTGTACAGGCCAGAGGTGTGTGTTTGGAATGGGGGTGGGAGGACGGTGAGAGGATTCACCAGAGACAGAGTGGCGAACAGAACAGGCAGATGGACTGAAATACACTGCTGAGGGGAGCAGCGGGTGAGGCAGGAGAAGTCTGCTTCACCATGTGGGTCATCAGCCTGGCCGGGGATCAAATTTATGCTGCAGTGGCTGCAGATGCTTCATAGTGCGGTGTTTAACCCCCTTGCACCATCAGGGAGGCCTGATAAACATGTCATTTTTAAAGTTTACTTTAATATCTCTTCTTCCTATAAGTCCATGTACTGCCTCATAAGAAATATTTTTCTTGGTCCTTAGTTTCATCAAAATTTTCTATGTTCATCTTTATTTATAAAACAGATATTCTGGGGCCTCTCTGGTGGCACAGGGGTTTAAATTTCAGTGCTACCTAGCTATCACTAGTCCCTGAAGCATGAGTTCAATCCCCAGCTAGGGAGCTGACCCACATGGCTTGGCAGACCTCTCCTGTCTCACCTGCCGCTCCCCTTAGTAGTACATTTAAGTAAATCCACCTGTTCTGTTCCCCACACTGTGTCTGGAGAATCCCCTCACTCCCACACCTCTGGCCTACACCCCAGTTCTTGTATGCATAAATAAAAAAAAATAAATCTTTAAAAAATAGTGTTCTGAGGTGTTGTGGGAATTATATAAAAATTAATCAAGGCAGTCTTCATGAGCTAGATTGTTTTTAAAGTTAAAAAATAAACTTAATTATATATATGTTTATGCCTTTAAATTATACACCATGTTGGTTAAAGAAAGATGCTGATTGGAAGCTATAAAGCAGTTACTGATCTTACTAACTCCGTTTGCTTCAGATGCACTTTAGTGCACATTCCCACTGGAGGCAAGTCCTCAGAGTTTGTGCTTATTCCAAGAGTTATTTCTAAAAGACTGCCCCACAGATATTTTTGGTCACCAAGTCTGCAAATCCAGTTTTTTCAAAACACCAGGAACAGGTGGACAGGCGAGTCCAGGTCCTCTATTCCGCCGAGGTCAGCTTTTCCAAGCACTAAGCAAGCCAGAGACAAGGATGGCAAGGATGAGGTGGTACGACTGGAGGGTTTTAAACAAAAATAATCAGAATGGCAAGTAATTGCATTTTCTTTACCTCAAGGCTAACCTCAACTTCTGCTTACTTCAGGCTATACTACATTATATTGCAGTGAAACTAATAGGGTGGAAAATTAGCCCATTTTATCCCCTTCCTGCTTCAAGTTCAGTGATTTTTTTTCTTTCCTTCCTGAAGTTCACTTCTCAGAAATTTACTAGACTACTTTATACATCATTGTATATATTTGTTCATAGCAGCATCATGCTATTACCTCTAGTAACACTTTCCACGTTTTAGAAAAGGTGTTTAGTAAAATTAGTGACTTAATACTTAAAGTAGTCTGTTCTTTTTTTTTTTTTTTCTGTTCTTTTTTAAATGATGAAATTTGCTATGGCCTTCCTTTAAATGTTCATTCTTAACTGCATTTGCTAATTTTGGAACTATCATCCACAGCTTGAAGGATTTGTCAGATTCTTATAATATTAGAAAGTGAGGCATTTTACTGTACAGGTCTCTATGTAAATCTCTCCCATTGTGTCCTTGACTGCTTATCAACCAGGACTGCATGTTCGAGGAATCTTTGTACCTAAAAAAAAAAAATGACTGCTTGAACCATAATCTCTGGACATAGAAGCAGACAGCAGTATTTCTTAAGAGGTCACTAAGATACTCTAAAGTTTGGAATCATTGATTCACTTGAAAGCTTTCAAACTCTCAAGATTTTAAGCTAGACTTCTCAATTCACAAAATTACCTTTAATTTTATTGATATTTTGCCTAAATTTTGTTTCTAAATTATATTCTTAGTCATACAAGAACTGGAAGTACAGACAAAAGTGAGAGGATTCACCAGACAGAGTGGGAAACAGAACAGGAGGACAGTTTGAAATACACTGCGGAAGGGAACATCAGGTGAGACAGGAGAGGTCTGCTGTGCCATGTGGGTCAGCTCCCTGACTAGGAATTGAACTTGTGCTTCAATCGTTGCAGAGAGCTTCACAGTGCCGTGGCTTAACCACTTGCACCACCAGGGAGGCCCCTAAATTATATTCTTAACTGTATTACACAAGTCACTGAATCTTTAATTTTACCAACTAATCTTCAAGATTGTACATACTCTGATATATTCTTGCAGTTTTAGAAAAATAATATTTTTTTACTGGTGCTGGCAATACATATTTTTCTTTAAATACTGAGAGTTCTTACTGAAACTCATGACAAAGATAAGTATAAATTGCAATTGGAATGTACATCATGGACAGATTCTTTTTCTAAGATATATTAATAATTAAAAGTTCCCAATTCTCTATTAAATGATATAGCTAAAAATGCTAACAGTTTAATTTTCAGGTTAACTACATTTACAATAACTTCAAATATTTTTGTAATTTTTATTATAAACATAATGATTGGCTTTTTCAAAAGAATAATGCAAGGCTAATAGGAGAACTCAAAAATCACTCAAACTCAAAATTTGGAAAGAAATTTATAAATTATTGTAGTGCTTTCAATAAGATGATAAAGTTTCCAAAAATATGAAAGCTTTCAACAGAACTTCTCAAAGATTATAAAAAGCATTGGCAAATATATCCCTTATCAAAATTACTCTCTCTAAAAGTCAGGTTAGTCTTTTAAGCACTATGTCTTTTTTCAGTCAAAATCACTGATCACTCCATTAACCATATGGTTAACCCCCCAGTACACCAACCCCTAAGGTACTTCTACACTTCCAATACCTTTTTCCTCACTGTGCCTTACTTACTCCTGTGGCTTTATTATCAACAACAACTACAACACCATCAATGTATGAATTTTAAGTGTCTTATATTTATGATAACAATTATTTATCTCTACCTTTCAAGTAGCCTAGCTCCATTAACCCTTCAACCTTATCAGGATCAATGTCCCATGAATCTACCAATTTTTGTGTTCTATCAATTTTATATTCTTTTGTCTTCTTTCCTACTTCTACTGAAATATCCGCTGTCAACTCTTGCACCACCACCACCACATTTCCCCCTTTTGCACATGACAAAAATTCAGAATTGAATGCATTTCCTTATACTTGTGTTTATTATTTATCTGTGTATTTATTTTTAACTGAGTAATATCAGAGCACCCCCACCAGATACCATCACCATAGTACACCGACTCACACATATTCCATCACCATAGTCTACCATGCATCCTCCTTGTTCTTTCCCTTCCCTCCTTTTTCTCCCCTCTTGCTATTCAGTTCTGTAGTCAGTTATCAAGTATTACTTTACCATTGTTCCTTGGGGCTTTCTGGCAGTCTATATTACTCAGTTTATTCATTATTCCTATAACAAGGTGGTCCCCAGGTAAAGGGAAGGTCCAGGGTCTCTGCCTCACTCAAAGAAGGATGGAGCTGAGCAGGGAAGGTGAAAGAAGCTGGAGAGGAGACTGGGGAAGAAAGGAAGAAGGATAGAGAACAAGAAGGAGCCCTGCAGGAGGCAAGTGGAACAGAGAGATATGTGAATAAGCTGACCTTGTTTCTTGGTCCTGGACAAGTTGAAACAGATGTGGGTGAGAGACCCATAGGGAGGTTCTCCCAGCCCTGTAACACTCCTACTCTCCTAAAGGATTCTTTCAACTATCTTGTCTCTCTATAAATATATCTCCAACCATCCTTATTTTCAGTCTCTAGTTGTCTATGAAAGCAGAATTTAATTGCAATATAATTCTAACACATAAATATCTGCTTGCATATACCACCTTCATTCTGTTACCATGAACTCTCCTTCACTTTAACTAAGGCCATATCCTCACTCATGCTCTCCATCCACCCTACAGTAAGCGTACAGGATTTTGTTCCTGCAATTTCCTCATGCTATCCTGAAACATGTCTTTATTCCCTTTATCTGATTATTATCATAGAATGTAAGCATGGCTTTTTCTTCTCTCTAGGCACTTATTTGGCACTAACTTTTTCTCCTGTTACTAGTTGATTGCTTCATTCTTCCTCCTCAAAACATTAGCTAGAAAGGATTTTTCTTGTATATACCTCCAATTTATTTCATCCTCTAGTCAGACTTTCAACTTCACTTTGTTGGTCCCCAAATTACAATGATTTGATTTACATCTTTTTGACTTTACAATAGCATGAAAGTAACATATATTCAATAGAAACCACATTTTAAATTTTGAATTTTGATCTTTTCTTGGTCTAGACATTTCAGCTACAATATTCTCTTGTGATGCTACATCTATTCCCAAGTTCATCAAAAGATCAAGAAACTTGAGAAACTTATTTCATCCAGCAACATATTTAGTTCAATGCTTCAATGAATTCTGGTTTTTACTTTCAGTCCAATATTCAATAAGTTACATGAGACACACAACACTTTATTAGAAAATAAGCTTTGTGTTATATGATTTTTGACCAACCATGGGCTAATGCAATTGTTCTGAGCACACTTAGGCTAGGCTAAACTAGTTTTTTTGGTAGTTGTATAAATGCATTTTGGACTGATGATTTTTTAAAGATTTATTTATTTATGTATACAAGAGCTGGGGCATAGGCCAGAGGTGTGTGTGTAGGGGGCGGGGTTGGTGAGAGGACTCACCAGACAGAGTGGGGAATAGAACAGGCAGATAGACTGAAATACACTGCTGAGGGGAGCAGTGGGATAGATAGGTGAGGTCTTCTGTGCCATGTGGATCATCTGATCAAACTTGTGCTGCAGTGGCTGAAGAAAGCTTCAGAGTGCTACAACCTAACCCCTTGCACTACCAGAGGGACCCTTGGACTGATGATATGTATAATTTAAGATGGGTTTTTTGTGAGGTAACCATAAGTTGAAAAAGACCTATATTGCATTTACAAAGGACAGAATGGTATTTAGTTTTAAATCCAATAATTTGTATTCAGGGCTCATATAAAAAAGGCAAACAACACTTTATTCAAAACATATGTAAATAGGGGAGAAAGACTGAACTCAACTCCAACAACATGAAAGAAAAGAGTTTAAAAAAAAAACTGGGAAGAATTAGTAGAAATATTATCAGAGGATTTTGGGGGTGTGGGAAGAGATTCATGTGGGATATATCTTGTACAATGAGTTTTTCCCAAGTACATTTTTTTTTTCCTCTGTGATTAAACCACCTGTGTTTGCTAATTGGTACCCACTGAAGTTAGGTTTCTACCTCCACAGATACTGGGAGATAAAGATGCTATATTTGTTCAAGTTTATATTTCAAAAAGGTGATTCCCAGATCCTTCTCAAAGACATTTTCTAGCTGTAAATACTGTTAAGCAGTTGGAAGAAAATGCATGTATTTAAAAGAGACAGAGAACATATTTGCAAGTTTTCTGACTTGAATGCTCTATGAGCTCGTAGAATTTCATATTTAGAAAGCGATTTGTCTAAAGTTTAGTTAATCTGAGGGGAATTCTAAGAGCCTTACTTATTCAGTTGTTACTCAATGGAGACAGGCAGGGGTATGTTTTATATTTTGGTGTTTGTTGAATATATTTTGATATTCCCTCCCCCAGTTTTGACTGTAAAAATACAAATGAAGATATCTCAGGTATGGAAATCTGAGTTATCATATCAGTATAGTTCCTAGCAAGAGAAAAATTTAGACTGGATAGAGATGGTTATATTTTGTTGTTATATATGGTTGCAGTTTTGAGAAGAGTGATAAAACAAGACCAGTTGTTTGTCTCACTAAACTTCTACTACAGGTTCCCAGGAAAAGAAGTCAACATAGTCTTTGGAAAAGCTTCCCTAAAATACATATAATAATAATAATCCTATCCTATCCTAGTATACTCTGGCCACCTTTAGATCTGAAAGGTGTATTCCAGCAACTTCTACAAGCATAGCTAATTGGCATGAGATCTAAACTCTCCTTGTAAATTTTCCTCAGGTCAAGAGATCCACTTTGCACAGAGCAAACTATCTAGAGCTAACCGTCAACTAAATATTAATTCACACAGAAAAAGAAAGCCATAGCTCCATCCAATCACCTTGGGGAATCCTGAGTTGGTGTCCTTACCTAAACACTCCATGGAATGAGGTGTTATTGTGACATCATTACACTCTAGTCTCTCCTTCTGTTCTGTCCTGTTTCTTTCTCCTCTGTGTGGGTGATTCTTTCAAAGTTATCTTCAATAACTTTCTTACAATCTAACTTCACTCAGGCTATACTCCAGCGATCTCATCTTACAACATTGCCAGATTTTCATTGTTTGCACAATTCAAACTCTTCCAATATACCCTATATAATAAATAAGTCATCAGAATACTGTTTTAATTATGAATTTACTCTCTATTAACTATCTATACTGATTCTCCACTTTTTATCAGATTGTGTTCAAACTCCCTGGATAAAACTGATGTTCTCAGAGCTTGGTACCATGTTTCAAAGTCAACATCACAATCCACTATTCTAATAATGCTTGCAACTTTAATTTTCACTATCCTTACATATCATAGACATCCATCTCAAGCACTTCTTAATTTGTTTATGATGATTACACTTGGAACACACTAAAATCTATATATATCCATATTTTATCCACCTTATAAAAACAGCTCAAGTCACTTATTGAACTTGTGTGATTACCATTAGTTAATAATCATCCCTTATCTAACTCACTATTCACACTTATTGTCTTCATTATTCATTAATTCACTATGTGAAATAGGAATTGAACATCTTATTTGCAGTAATTGTTTTACTAAGTGAAGTGAAAAACATAATAATGGCTTGGTCAAGGAATATGAAACACTTTTAAAAATAGCATAATTTTATCATTAACATTTTTAATTTGCATAGTTTGTTCTATGGTCTTCTCTAATCTTTTATGTATAAGTCAGACTTCCCAATGTGCTAATAATTACCTTAGGCACAGTAAGAAATATGATATCTTTCTCTCTGCCTTACTCTCTTCACTCTTATAAAATTGCAGTGATCCAAAAATATGCATTCAAAAATTGCTTGTTGAATTTAACTGACAGAATATAAATTAGTTTGGATAACACATGTATGTTTTATTAGTAAAGAGGGAAATAATCTTATAAAATAGCCCCAAGAATTTCTCATGCATTAAAAAATTAAAATTAAAAATAATCTATGAAGAATATGCCTAAAGGCTCCTTTATGATACAAAACTAAAAATGAGAACAAGACCAATATAACAACAATCAAAACCTGTTTCAATAAAGTTTGGAAGGCATGGAACAAGATAACCGTCACCAAGGATGAATGCCTGTCTATATTCTGGATAATATGTCTTAGGACGTTAGATGTCTTTTAAATTTTATCTTCACTAAAAAAGCAAGTACAAGCACTGAGTGTCACAAAAAGTTATATCCTATAAGCCTACCAGCGAGTGGTATAAATTAGAGACAAGATATAAAGTAAAAACAGCAACAAAATTATTTCTTTAGCGCTTACTTCAAAACCCATCCTGCATGTTTACTATGAAATTTTAAAATTATGAACAAAGGTTACCGGGCCTCCCTGGTGGCACAGAGGGTTGAGCGCCACACTGTGAAGCATCTGCCAACACAGCAGTGCGAGTTTGATCCCTGGCCAGGGAGGGACCCACATGGCGCAGCAGACCTCCTCTGCCTCACCTGCTGCTCCCCTGAGCAGTGTATTTCAGTCAGTCTTCCTGTTCTGCTCCCCACTCTGTCTCTGGTGAATCCTCTCACCTCCTGCAACTCTGCCTGTATCCCAGCTCTTAAGTGCAGAAATAAATAAATCTTTTAAAAAAAAAAAAAGCAAGGTTATTCTTCCATTTCTGCCATAGCACTATGAAAAAAAAAAGAAAAGTTATTTATAAAGATAGCAAGCAAAAGAAAATGGACAAGGAAGGACAGAATGAAGAAGGAGAAGGAGTAAGGGAGGGAGGGAAGGAGCATGAAAGACAGAAAGAAGAAGAAGAAAATAAAAGGAAAAAGGAAGACAATTACAGGAGATTGCTCAGTGTTAAATTTCCCTAGGGTTCAAAGAGTATTATTTAACCTGATCAGTGTATTCTATGTTATTAAAGCACTCTTTCAGAGTAAATTGTTAAGATGAATATAAGAAGTTGATCAGAGGAATTCACACCTCTTTTTACTGTGTAAAGGAGTCTGACTCAAACTCAATTTTTTTTTGTTTTTGTTTTTGTTCTATATGGTTGCTGATATCTTTGCAGTCTCCCCTCTCTCTGTTCTTTAGTGTCTCCTATCTGGACAGGTTGATAAGAAGGCCAGACACTGCCTTTTTTCCATGGAAGGGGTAGGTATTTAACCTCTGCAAGTCCTACCCACACAAACCTCATCTACCTATCCTTAAGTGGCCTGTTCTGTTCTTTCCTGGAACCTCAACTATGTCAATAATAACCCTGACATACTCTCTTGGTGAAAGTATTGAAGACCTTGAATGAGGGACAATCTGCCTCTACATGAGACCATCACTTTCTGTCACCAGTAAATTCATATTTCCCTTTACTGAACAAAAGATAAACTCAAAATGAAGTATTATGCTCACATCTTAGAATAAGTCAAAATGGGGCATTCTACAGTTAAGGATTATGGGGATATTGTCTTGGTGCCCAGAGTTCCTGCTTGTCAGCTAGGTGTAGGGTCACGCAGGGGCCTCTCACCAAGGGCAAAAGTCCTGGAATGAAGAACCTCCTGGGAAACCAGTATCTGCTGAAAACAGCAGGTAGATATTAGAATAGAGATAATATGCTTTGACTAACAAGAATAATGGAGCCCCCACCCCTATTGCCCCAGCAACAGCACCTGGTCACTCCACCCTAATTTACATCCCTAATCCACCACCCATGCATGTACATTCCCTGTGTACTTGCCCCATCTTTGGACTAATGCTATTAAATATGAGACTGCCTTTGGATCGGTGCTGCACATCACTTCCAGTGTAGCCCCTTAGGCTTCTCATTACAACACATAAAATTTAAGTGATTTTTCCTTCACCCTGATCCTGTGCTGCTTCCAACACTCCCATCGTATGAGGTGACAAGGGACAAGAAATTTGGAAGCTGTTAATCTTAGCTTGAATCATTAACAATTAATGTGGTAATTGCTTATTTTTGATTGTCTAATAATTGCTAACAATGTCAGGGTCCTAACTATGTGACAAATACTCTGCAGAAAACTGTGTTCATATTATTTCTTTTAATCCTGTGATAATATCCTCATGTCATAGATAATGTTACTATATTTTTTTCCTGGTGAACAGCAGAACAGTAAATACATTATAATTTGCCCAAAAAACCCTGATCAGAAATTACATCATTCTGTGAAACTCAAGTTTACCAAGTGGTTTAATCTTGGCCTGGCTGACTTTAAACTTCATGCTTTTAGTGATTCTGTTTTAGTGCAATATCAATAAATGAAGTTAATTCAATAAAACATCAGCAAAGAAGAGTTTCAGGAATATTTATGAGGCCAAAGTCTCATGTAAAAAATTGATGTTTTCCAAAATTATCAAAGACTAACTGCATTTTCATTTCCAATAATGCAATTAAAATATTGTCAAAAGTGAAATTCATCGAATTAGTACATTGATATCTATCCTATTTATGTCTTCAAAGAATCACCAAATTTTGTAATCATCATGTGAATGATCCTGTGAAAATAATAAAAAAATGTACTATAAGAATGGCTATCAAATCTAGAAGATTTTTACAATAGGGCTAGTTTGTATAGTTTTGTATTGGCAATGTTGGTTTTCTTTAACACATGTAATTTTCTGGGAATCATTTTCTGTAAAGAAACTAATATTTACTTTGTATTATGTGCATTCACACTAAAGTTTTAAAAGCACTGTCTTGTTGAATTCATAAATTGAGAAAAAATTATTTATAGTTAAAATGACCTTATTTTATAGAACAATTCCAGTATTCACCATAATTCTTCATCGATATATAACCTTATCACTTTAAGACACATTTGACTTTTATTTGAAGCATCATAAGACACAATTTAAAATTCATTTTTATAGTCACTGGGTCTTGCTACCAATTATATTTATGTATATATTTAGTATGATTCAAATTATGTTCTTCAATGAAAGTAAACCAGAAATCAAAACTGATGGTGAGAATTAGATCAAGGTCACTATATTTGTACCTGTTATGAATTGTTAGATGATATTTTCTTTTTTTTAGACTGTACCATATTTTGCTTTTCCAATTACTGAAAACTACATTTTCTGCTATATCACTTACATCTACAATAATTTCTGTCTTATATTTGCATAGTTTGTTCTCTCTATGTGCCTTTGCATAAAAAACATAATTTTTCAAATGAGGCAGAAATTAAATTCAGACTTTGGAAATAACATCTGTGACTACACATTTTAAAAGCTTTATTAGACATCTGAAAACACGTTTTCCTTTGGAAGCAAAAAAAAAACATAAACCTGGAGACATTTTGCAAGTACCTCTACATTATTTAAATTAATCAAAGATCTTGTTATTAAGTAACAGATAGAGAACATTTATAAAATGAGTATCTGAATCTCTTTCTGACTCCCATTTTCCAGAATGCTTTTTAAAACTATGTATTTAGATGGGAAGCAGATGATGGTAGTTGATAGTGATTGATAGAGAGGTGATAGATAATTAAATAGGTAGACAAACAGATATGCAGACAGACAGACAGACAGACAGACAGAGATAGGTAGATAGAAAGATAGATAGATAGATAGATAGATAGATAGATAGATAGATAGATAGATAGATAGATAGATAGATAACAGAGAAAGGGAGCAGAGAGATGATAAAGATATAGTCTGAATCAGTTTTCTTTAGTTTCTGTCATTTACAACGTTCTAATAAATGGGAAAAAAACTAAGTGAACTACATAAGAAACTACATACTTTTCCCAGTGTAGGAAAAAAAAAGTGGATTTAGAGCTCTTAAGGCCATATTTCCTATTTCTATAGGGTTTTAGATTATACTGTCTCTGAGTTAACTTTTCCCTTGGGAAACATATGATATGGGTATATCCTTAATTTAATTTTATACATAGTGGGCAACTAGGGAAATAATAACATTCTTGCAACTGACATAGATGGGGAGACCTGAAAGCTTAAAGGATTCGGGGTGCTTTGATATAATCTGTGAGGTCAGGGCAGCAGACTCTGTAGACCTGGAGGTACAACAAATCATCATGGACTACCCCACTTAGGGTAACATCCTATGTTTGGTAATTTCTACTTTGAGCAATATTTTATTTATTTATGCATACAAGAGCTAGGGTACAGGCCAGAGGCGCTGGTGGGGGTGGGGTGTGTGTGTGTGAAAGGATTCACCAGAGACAGAGTGGGGAGCAGAACAGGCAGATGGACTGAAATACACTGCTGAGGGGATCAGGGGGTGAGGCAGGAAAGGTCTACTGTGCCATGTGGGTCCCTTCCCTGGGATCCCATCAGCCCGGGAATGAACTCAATCTTGCACTACAGAGGCTGCAGAAGCAACACAGTGTGGTACTCAACCCCTGTGCCACCAGGGAGGCCAGCAATATTCTTATTACTGGAAAAAAAATCAAAGTCGTGATTAGAAAAAACTTGAGAATAGGGTTTTCCAGAAGTGGTTGCTGTGGCAAAAATAAATGAAATAGACACGTTGGGGATGAGTTAAGACAAGTCAGCAAGGTTAGGCTCTAGAATGGAGGTTTTAGGGACTATCCTTTTGAACTTTAATCAGAATAAAAACTTTAGTGCAGGATGTCAATCTTTGTGATATATTGGAATTCTCTTTAAGTAATCCATTGAATACGATTTATTTCTCTAAAATTTGTGGCGCTATTGTGTTCATTAAGATAAACTTTCTGATGGATTGTGGTATTTTACTTAAAACAGCATTTAAAGGTACATAATCATATTTAAATGACTATTCTGAAATATGTTACATAATTGCAGACATTTAAGTACTCGAAAAAATGCCTTTATAATGTTTTGCTGAGGTTCATATTGCAGGTACCCTGAATCAAAATAAAAGATGTATTCATGTTTCTGTCAAACATTTATGAACAACTCCTAGAAAATCATATATTTACTTATGCAGCTGTAAGGTTATTTAGAATATTTTTCCCCCCAATGTGTACGTAACAGCTGAGGAGGTACTAGAAAATAATATTAGTTCAAATGTGTTTTGTTTTTTCCACCTTACTGGCTAAGAGCTTGGCTGGGAAAATCTAATCTCAGTTTTCTCAACTATAAAATGGGGTAATAGCTGTATTTCACGTTGTGGTGAGAATTCAATGTGCAGATACTTGCAGACTATTTGGAACAATAATTGATAAGTAGGATCAGTACACATTCATTGCTATAGTACTGTTGTTATTATTACCATTATTATTAAGAAAGAGCAGGAAGTTAATGTCTATAAATATCAAATCCTTTAAACAGATTTTACGTGCTAAAAGTGAATAATTATGGATCACATTTTTAAAACCTGCTGTATTTTAGTTTGCTAAGTGATTGATTTTTCATTTTTTTCTGATTTGGAAATATAACCATATTAAAATGCATAGACAATATAAAGAAAAGAGTTAATATATTTATAATAATGGTGTAGTAAAAAATAAAATGGTATGTTTTAGTATCTCTCCAAGTTTTTAAAATACTGAGCATATTTGTTAACGTATGTGTCTCAATTTCTCTTATAATATTGTTTATTTATGTATTATAAATTTATAGTAATGTAAACACCATTCTATCAAATTTTAGTCACATATTCAGAATATGTTGCTCGTAACAAGAGGAGTTATTTTGCATATTGTGTGAAGCAGATGAATTGAGAACAAGATCATGAGCTCTCTCCTCCTAGCTTATGGCATTCACTTTTGAAATTTTGTAAAAAATTTAAATGGTGAAATTGAATTTTTGTTAAAAAATAACTTTTGTAAATCTTGTGTCTTTAAGGAGAGATTTACTTTGGTTTCAAATATTTGCAAATCAATGTTTAAAGAGTTTTGAATATGTACTCAATTGGCATTGGTTGTTATTTTCCAAGAACTAATGAAAGACACTGGAATTGTTTGATTCTAATTAAATAACACCCAAATAAGAATTCTTTACGTAAACACAAATGCCAGATGTTTGAAGAAGCTGGTAATTCCTCAAAAAGCAAACATTAAGTTATGAAAATTCATTAAAGTTATTTTCTTGGGAGTGATTTTAGATTTTCTCCTTTTGTGTTACATTGATAATGCTTTTGAATAAACATTTGTTATTCAAAGTAGACATTAACACTCAAATTTACTTAGTATAATATGCCTTTTATAGGAGTATAAGTATCTGAGAAGAACACCAATGACTTTGAAGCAAACTTGAAGTTCTTTTGATTTTCTTTAGCCATTAGACTTTACACACTGTGCAAAATTCCAAATTAAGCAGGTGGTCCACTCTCTATCAGTTTGAAAAACACTGGATTGATTTTTGTTTTTAGTGTAGCATATGGAACACTAAGAACTTAGAGAAAGAGTGATGCAGGTGGTATTTTCATCAAATATTTTTTAAAAGTATTCATATGGTGCATAAGATTAGTATCATCAGTGGTCTTTAGTATCCTTTTGCAAAGGAACTTTGTGCTCTTCCCACTGCTAGGTGGTGCACTCTTTGCTAAAAGGTCAAACTGAGCTACACTTGTGATTTCTTTGGGTGATTAGGACACAGCAGACATGACAACAAGGCATTTCTGAACTTGAGCATTAAGAAACATTGTGGGACTTCACTCTCTTTGGAATTGCTTTAGGCTTTTAAATAAATTCTTATTGCTTTATTGGAGTGGTTTGTTAGACAACAATGACTAACATAAACATTTTATTAAAATGTTTTATGTTAAAACTATTAAATCAAGCCCGATGTTTTGATTTTTTTCCTAATAATTGTGATTTTTTTTTTGATTCACATTTTCAGGGTTTAAAAATTGCTTCCATTGGCTTTTGAAGACATTATAGGCTTTTGAAGACATTATAATTTGTCTAGTGCATGATCTATTATTTAGCTACGTTTTACTTTTCTATATCTCTTCCTCAAGAAAAATGTATTGTTTTGCCAAACATCAAATACCTTACTGAGAAATAGCAGCTAGCTAGGAGTTATTTAAAGTTTGTAGAAATGAAAATGAATGCAAGGACACAGTGACTAAACACTACAATGATTGTGGGCTAGGCAATCAAGAGAACAAGAATCCATGTTTGACACAAGATCTGGATATGGGTGTATGGTCGCTTCTTATCCCTTTTCTTTGGAATGTGCAATCCCAGAAGCTGCTCCAAGGATAGAACTCTGAGAAAACATATTGCCACGTGTAATGCATATGTTGACGATAATATACTGTTGAGTCACCACTGTAGGTTAGAACAATCAGCTGGGTGACTGAACACAGTTAAAGTGTTCATGAAAAACTTGAGATTTGGCAGGCAATGGAAAATCTCATCTTGCAGCTGTCCAAACTTCATAAGTTCCTTCGTCCATTAAAACTGAAGTGGCCTCTTTCTAAGGTCTCCCTGTCATCCACATACAGGTGATTTCAAATTACACCTGGGAATCTCCTAAGGTTGCAGCCAATAATAAATATAATAAACTTCTAGGTTTCTCTAAATCAATGGTTTTCAATTGCTTCCAGGAGAGATTTGACAATGTCTGTAGATGTTTTCCATTTTTCTCCCCTGGGTCAAGGTTAGAAGTAAGGAATCCATCTAAATATGCTACAATGAACAGAACTGTAAGCAAGGTGGGTATAAGAAAATAACTAAATGGGAAATGATTAGTGATAAAGTGAAACAGGTAATGAATGATAAGGGGGTTTGTTTAATTCATTACAAGGAATTTGTAATTCATTACAAGGAATTTGGATCACATTTGAGGTAAGAGAGTCAGTGAGGAAATTGAGCAGGATGATATGAGGAAATTTCTGTTAAAACACCATCATTTTGTCAGATCTGTTAAAAACAAGTCATCAGAAAAACAGACACAAGAGACAATTCCAATAACCCAGGTCAGAGATGAAGATGATTTGGATCAATATGGACTCAGATGAATTAGTGGGAATGATCAGTTATCTTTTGAATGTAGAGTCAATAATGATTTTCTATCTTATTAGATGTGAAGTCTAAGAAAGACAGTAATTAAGAATCATCTCTAAGGCTATAAAATTAAAGAAAATATGAAATAACTCCTTGAAACTCAATAAATTAATTTATATGCAACATAAAACCATGTTTATTGTTTTAAATTTCTTAATACATATTTATTTGACAGTCATTGGTATTAGGCTGTATGACAATAAAGTACAGTTAGAAATTAAGCAATACTTGCAGGATTTTTTTTTCTATATTGCCTTAGGCATTGTAATGATGGTAAATTTAATAACAGAGTTAGAGAAATTATGAATTCAATAAACACTAAAAGACAATTTTTATTGGGAATCAAGAAGCAGGGTAGGAATTAATTTTCATTTCTGATATTTTTACTGATTCAATTTTTTAACTAGTTTAGGTTCTTGCAGCAAACTATAGTTTAAATAGTATTTGATAGTACTCAAAGATCTTGCTTACTATAGTTTAAACTGTGTATGTGATAGTACTCAGTGATATTGCTAAACAGAAAAATTCAGAGAGGAAAATATTTCCATAAAGAGAGTTTATTATTTTTGAACAAGAGAAAAAATAGTATGGATATTAATGAGAAATGCATAAAAACAGGTATAAAAAAATCCAGATTTCATTTTGAAATTTTCTTAGGGTTTGTGTCTAGAATGTAAACTCATGGAATTCATATCCATGTATTGATTTAAATATACCAGCTATAAATCTCTGCTTTTAAATTCAAGATGAATTAGTTTATATCAAAGGGACTTGGGATTTAATTGTATTTTGGTGGGTCACTTATCTTTATAGTCTGCTTTCTTCACAGCAGACAAAAGAACTCTTATATTTCCTTAAAAATAGAAGGTGAGCAGGGGTCAAGGTATAGCACTATGAACCTGTCCACAGCCACTGCAGCACAAGTGCGATTTCTGGCCAGGGAGGGGACCCACATAGAACAGTAGACCTCTCCTGATTCTCCTACTGTTCTCCTCAGCAGTGTATTTCAGTCAGTCTGTTTTTTCTGTTCCGCCACTCTGTCTCTGGTGAGTCCTCTCATCCCCCTCATCTCTGGCCTTTACCCCATTTTTTGTATGCATAAATAAACAAATCTTTAAATAAAACAAGGCAGGCATATAACATCTCTGGGAAATTTCATGTTCTTTTTAATAATCACAGAAGGCATCATAATTTTCATTTCCTCTTTTTCTCTCATTTTCTTTTCCTTTTTCTCCTCTTCCCATTTCTGTTTCTGCCTTGTTTTTATTTTTTTTTATTTTTATTTTTTTAAAGATTTACTTATTTATGCACACAAGCACTGGGGTACAGGCCAGAGGTGTGGGGGGTGAGAGGATTCACCACAGAGAGCAGGGAGCAGAACAGGCAGATCAACAGAAGTACACTGCTGAGGGGAGCAGCGGGCACGGCAGGAGAGGTCTGCCGAGCCATGTGGGTCCCCTCCCCGGCCAGCAGCAGGGATTGAACTCGTGCTGCAGTGGCTGCAGTTTGCTTCATAGTGCGTTGCTTAACCCACTGCGCCACCAGGGAGGCCCTGCCTTGTTTTTATAATAAGCAATCAATAATTACGTAGTAAGTAGGAAAAAAAAAACTATAAAATAATCCTGTCAGAGCTCTTTGAACAAATCACATGAATACAAACTCACACAGAGACACTTAAATGCACCAATTGTGTTTCTGGAGATTTGGCAATCATCTTATCTATGGGCTCTTATTTATGCTTTTGTTTTTCTGAAGACCAAACTGATACACTGGATTTGAGTTTCCCCTTCTCTTTCTTTTGTTCAGGGTTTCTTGTCTATCACCCTTTGCTATGATTTTATTCATACTCTGCTGGCTAATCCTTCTCAGTTTTCTTTTCAGAATCCCTTTTAGCTACTTGAGTGAGCATAAAAATCCCTGTAAGCATTGTCCTCTTCAATTTAATGTACCTTAAACAGTATTTTGAGCTCTGCATTCTCTGAATCTCTAGACCTGTGTATCTAAGTGTCCAATATTTCAACTTGAATTTCTAATAGATACTTTAAAATTAAATACAGATCTTTAATCACAATCTCCTCCCACAAGAAACGGATTCTTCAACATTCAAATGTCATTAAATAGAATTCACGTAAACTAAAACATTCCGTCTAAAATATACAATTTTTATTTTACCCTCTCACTGTATTTTGGTCCTGCTTCTCCCACACTGTCCTTTCAATATAACATCTTTTAAATGTATTATTTAATGAACTTCCATCTGGGCATGCCCCATTCTCTCCTCTAGCCTCTAAGTAGAGTATCCTCCCTCAACCAGAGGTGCTTACCTTTTTCTTACAATACATGACAAAGTATTTAACATACCTTATACCTCCCAGCAAGATCAAGACCTTACCCAGCATTAAAATTTCCAAGAGATAGTTTGATCTCAGGAAATCATAAAGCACTGGCACTAAAAATAATGTTTCAGTGATTCTCGTGTTTCAATAGCTCTGTCAACCTTGAAGAGAATTAAATTTTTGTTACTCTTATTTATGAATTAGAATTTTTTTGTCATTCTTTTTGAGATCAGGCATTGCAATCTTCCTAAAGTGTGATCCTTTAAAGACCTTAATCCAAATCTTTGTGACTTCTTTTTTTCTCCCTATCCAACCACTGTAATTAGACTACTATTGACTAAGAAATAGCCATCCCTGCAGTATTTACTGTGCACTTAGGCTTTTATTTGCTCTCTGTCCAAATTCTTTCACCTCCCATTTGGTTAATAGCTAGTAAATAACTTGAATTATCAGCTCTCAGCTACAGTCACTTTTTTAGATCATCTTTTCCTGATCATCAAAAACTGATTCATAAGTCTCTCTTAAATATTCTCATGACACATAGCATCTGTCATTAAGTATTGTATAATAATTTAAATTTCTCCAATGAGATTTAAACATCAGAAAAATGTCACATTGTTTCGATGCTCTATATGGTTGCACAGATAAATGACTCTATAAGGAGATAAGAGATTTCCTACTACTTTTCTGGTTGTAGATTCTTTTAAACTTTTAAGATTAACTATTAAGTTAATTAAAGCTTCCTTTGTCCTCTGTCAATATGTTAACATGGGTAATGCTCTTCCTCCTTGAACACAGCTCAGTTCTCTGGGGCATAATTTATTCCTGCTTTGCCAGCTGAAATACAGATCCTATGACCTTCTCTTTCCCCTAGTGACTTGGACATTTATTTTGTCATTTATGGTTATTTAAGTGTCAGATTATATTGTTCTCCATATTTGCCCCATGGGACATTGCCAAAGATAGCTCAGGATTACATTTCTAAAGGAATGGCAGTGGTACTTTTAAAATCACAAGAAAAACAAATGGAAAGCACATTACAAAGATATCATTTCTGCTATCCTTACTACAGAATTGTTTCTACTACAAAAAAAAAATGCTATCTAAGTGAAAGCATATTTTTATTTTTTAAAAACGAAGCACCATATTTTAAAAATATAGAGAAAAACTTTATGTATTTTGACCTAATATGTATTATATTTTATTTTATCATTATATATTTGTCAGTGAACATCACCAAAGTGTAAAACAATAGGAAGATATATTGAACTATGTTCACAAATCTTGGCAATTTTTATCCAGATTATCCAGATAAACTATTAAAAGTAATTTAATTCAATAAGTTAATTATTAAGCAAATTAACATTAAACAAACAAATTGATAGTATATACAGCACACTCAACTAAATTTGTTTATCATTGCTGACATATCTGTAATCAACATGAGGTAAATCCTGGAAAAAACAAGGCCAACTCTCATGTGCAGTACTATAAGGGTTAATTGTTAAAAATTTCTCTGGATAAGGATCCACTTTAGGAAAGTGGTGACACACTTTCCAGTGTAACCCACTGGTGACACAGTGGGTTAAGCAACGCACTATGAAGCAAACCGCAGCCACTGCAGCACGAGTTCGATCCCTGCCGCTGCCAGGGAGGTGACCCACATGGCTCAGCAGACCTCTCCTGCTGTGCCCACTGCTCCCCTCAGCAGTGTACTGCCTGTTCTGCTCCCTGCTCTCTGTGGTGAATCCTCTCACCCCCCACACACCTGTACCCCAGCTCTGTATGTATAAATAAATAAATCTTTTAAAAAAAAGCATCCACTTTAGGAAATATCCTTTGTGAAAGTAGCCATGTCCTATAATAATTTTTCAGGAAACCCAGAAAAATGTACAGAGATGTGTCCAAATACCTAGTCCACTCCCATCATGTTACAAATTGAAGGACACCTTGGAGGCTGGTAGGTCACATAATCTCTGGTTGGTGGTCTCTAATGCTGCAGAGGGGATGGATAAATTTGGGAAAGCAGTAATGAGAGCCAGCACTGCTTACTCACTGTACTGGCACTTTTATAATTCAGCAGAGCGCAGAGTAGAAACCAGCCCTAACCAAATTCTTACTTCATCTAAGTATGATGTTAGTTCCTACTAAATTGACAATAATAAAAAAAGTAAACACTTTCTACTTCATATATTTAGAAATGAAATTGCGATTACATTTCAGTTGAAAGAATAAAAGACAATTTTGTTGTTTGTAGATGTACAGAACTGATATATATATACTAGTGAATAATTATTTCACATAATGAAGTAATTACGAGTAGCCATCTTTTGTATTTTATTTTAAAAATGTATACTTAATCCCTACTAAAATCCCCTCTGAAAAAGATTTATACCTATTGTCTATGCCTTATGGGCAGGTTTTATATTTTTATCCCAAATTTTCTTGAAGAAAATGAAATTCTCCCAGATTAAATAATCTGCCACAAGTGAGACTGGTAGCAAGCAGCAAAAAATAATAGAAAATCCAGTGTCTTAAGTGATTATGAGGTGCTTTTTATTATGCAATATATCATCTTCAAAATGTAAAAGAAATTCTTCTAAAATTGTTAGAGGAGTATTGTGGTAGGCAATATTTAAATGACCCTCAGTAATTACCAAGTGTTGGTAATATACCCTCTGTCTCCTTATCCTTGAGTATGGGATGTGTGCATTGACTTTTTTATTATGAGAATGCAGCAGAAGAATAGAACATAATCTCAGAAATTAGGTCATAAAATGACTATGGTTTCTATCTTGATAGCTCATACCTTCTCCTTTCCTTGCCCCTACTGGCTCTTTGGCTCATTCATTCTTATAAAAGCCACCTGTTATGATTGAGTTTCTCTGTGGAGAGGCTGAAATGGCAAGTCGTTCAAACTCTGATCAATAGTCAGGAAGAAACTAAGGTTCTCAGTTCTACAGCCCAAGATTTTCACTGCAGGATTTGATGCTCATCCTGCCAATATCCATATAATGCTGATAGCAAGCCTCCACTGTTTGGGGTTCACAATAAGCCAGGAACATTTTTTTTAAAGATTTATTTATTTATGCATACAAGAACTGGGGTACAGGCCAGAAGTGCAGGGGGTGAGAGGATTCACCAGAGACAGAGTGCGGAGCAGAACAGGCAGACTAACACACTGCTGAGGTGGCAGCGGGGAAGGCAGGAGGTCTGCCACACCATGTGGGTCACTTTTCTGGCCTGCAGCAGGGATCGAACTTGTGCTGCAGTGGCTGCGGTTTGCTTCATAATGTGTTGCTTAACCCACTGCACCACCAGGGAGGCCCAGCCAAGGGACATCTTGAGCAAAGCTCAATGAAAGACTCTGAACCAGAGGTACCAGTTAAACCATATCAACATTCCTGACCTATAGAAATGATGAGATAATAGTTTCAAGTCATTAAGTTTTGGGAAAATCAGTTATACAGCAATAGAAAACTAATATGAAAAAATAATTTGATTATGTATAAATTTCTGAAAATAAATGTATGAGTTCTTATAGATTATAAAATACATTAAATATTATGATGAGATTATCTGGAAAATGAATATATTTGCATTTTATAGATTATCAAAAGGAAGCCAATGCTATCGTATTTACAAGTAGACAATTTAGAAGTTTATCAACTATACTTTCTCTGTAAAGATTCAAAATTCTGGAAGGGCAAGCTTGAGTTATTCAGAATTCAAAGAACATGAATTTCAACATTCAAAAGACAAAAAACATCCTTTTTAAAATCTTATTAAGTCCCCTCCTTTATAACTCAATACCCATTAACCTAAAATCATCCAATTTGTCATTCTTTCTCACATAAAGTTAGAAAAATAAAAGAACAAAGGGGGTATAAATTATTTTTCTCCCATCACACAGCAATGCCCAGGAAATTTTTAATTCCCAAATATGTGACAGACAAGATCAGAGACACCTCAATCATTAAAGAAATAGTGGATGACTGAGGGGGACTCACTGTAAGGGAATTTTTGAAGACTGGGTTCCTGAAAGGTAAGCAAATTTTGAAGCTGGCAGCTGTCCTAGAAACAAACGCCCATTCTTTTCCTAGTGCCTTGTGCCTACCAGAAGGTTGTGTCTCAACTGTAAATATTTTACTAAAATTATGACCTCTGAAAATATCCCAATGGATATAAACATCTGTGTCAGTTTGCGATATTCAAGCATTCAAATGCAATGTGGAGGAAGAATGCCTAGAGTGACAGTGGCCCAGCTTAATTAGTAGCATTGATGACAGCAGAGGGATAATAAGAAACCAAAACAGACAGTGTGAGAACAGAAAAGTATGACTTAGAACCTTTTGACAGCTTACAAAGAGGCCTTGTCTCCTACTGTGGAGCAGTAGACTTAGAATCTGCAAAGTTACAGCTACAGATCTTCAGAGATGCAAGCGATGGCTGGCAGTCTCTTATAATAACACCATTTTTCTGATGGGGAAAGTCCAGAATCCTTAAAATTGGAAATGGCTATGTTGGACATATTACACCAGGTATGCAGTGTTAAAGGAGAATGATGTTCCAAAGAAGGACCCAGTCACAGGCTATAACATTATATAACTATCGGGCATGTAAAATTATATATGTATATATGTGTGTGTATGTATAAGTGCACACACATGCCTGTATACACACTATTGTAAGTTCATCACTAAGTTAAAATCTATCCTTTACCAAGCAATTGACCCTTTGTCTGATGGAGCTGCTCCTTTGCCCCTTCTGCTATCCATAAACCCAAAGTGTCTTCATAACACCCTTACCTCCCCATTGCATTTCAGGTTTGGGAGGAAAAGTACTAACTAGATTTCTTAGTACTTAGCTCACAAAGAACATATTAGGTCTATAGATCCACCATGACAAGGTTATTTCTCCAGACCCAGACTATAATTGGACTTATATACTTGGAATTTGGAGGAATTTCCATATTGGGTCTTTGATCTGTGGAGTAAGAATTATCATAGTTGAGGTTAACCAAGTAGAAACTTCTGGAACTGTCCCTATCCCTGTCCAAGATAATAACTTAAAAATAATATTGCATCTCCAAATAGATGGTGAAGATTAGTATAAACATCAAACACCTAAAGAAAGTGTGTGTGTGTGGGGGGGGGGGCTCTTTTCACATCCTTATCATAAAGTCTACAGATTAGATAGAGCTCTTAAAGAATGACTTTCGACAAACACCAAAGTTTCTTTCACATATAGCTAGGCTGACAGATGAGTTGTCATTGCTAGATTAAATTTTAAAAAAAATTTACATAGGTGCAAAATATTAATTGATTTGGCAAATAAATTCTTCTTAGATTCCAATTATGAAAGAAAATAAAAAGGATTCCACCTACCTGGGGAAAAAAAGCATTCACTTACAGTTCTGAGGGTTATATTAAATCCACCACCCTTGCTCATGATATAGTCTGAAAGTTCTTAATGTCTTAGATATCTTACTGAATATCACACTAATTCATTACACCCTAATTAATGATAATATGTTAATTAGATAGTTCAAATATAGAAGTTAAAATGCTGGAAGCCTTGGATATTTGCTTCAGAAGGAAGGTAAAAGGTGAATTCTATAAAAATTCAGGGACCTGATTTTGCTCCAGTTTTTAGGCAACCAGTGGTTACACTGAATAATGAATCTGACTAATTCTTTAGATGGTTAGTGGAAGACTGCCAATACTAATTAGACTCTGGATCAGAAAAAGTTTTTACAACAGGTCCATATACTAGCACAAGTATTGCTGGCACAGAGGTTATACAATCTGCTAGACTGTCAGTGGTAGCGAATGATGTAGGATGAAGAATGAAACCATGCACTAGTGGACGATCCATAGCACAGATTCCTAGGTGTTCTCATAAAACAATTATGTACTTTTTGATTAACATAATACTGTATGTTACACAGCCCTTGTAGATAGAAATGTTTAAACATGTAGAAAAAAATGTGGAAATATGTGGAACTGTGCATAGTGAATTGGCTATTTTGGATCCAAGGCATGTGTCCAGAAAAATCCATAATAAACTGGAAATGCATTTGAGGGAGCTATGAGTAGATATGCTTTTACAGAGGACTGCATTATTAATTACTGTATTACTTTACTGTATTAGTAATACAGTAAACTGTATTAGTAAGTGGCCAGAGCTACATATTTCCAAATATGGTTGTGATAGAGAAAATTCAAGTTGACCTTAACAGGTCTGAACTTTGAGGACATTGTGGTTGAGAACTGAGAAGATAGTAAGGTGCTAGTTATTATAAACTGGAAGAAGGAAAGATGTCTGTGATCTAGTGGCAGAAAAATAGACAAAATTCATACTGCAGTTATGTGGAAATCAGAACATGAAGTGATGATTATTTAAAATAAGGAGACTTTAAGCAAAGGGTTTTCTGGTTTCTTCCTGATTATAGCAAAATATGAGGAGTCAAAAATTGCTAAACAAACTGGAATCTGTCCTTGATTACTGAAAATTCTCAGTCTTTTGATAGCCAAAGATTCCAAAGTTAAATGACGCCCAAGTATATTATCAAGGGAGTGGAATCAAGCTAAGAACTGGTCTAGAAGAAAAAGAAAAAGTCAAGGAAGTGATTATTGCTTTAGTGAAAATCTTAAAAAGATGAAAAGTTCAGAGTCAGAGAACCTATTGAAGAGATAAAAGTGTGCTTCCTAGGGCCTCTCACCCTATAAAATTGGGCCTATAGGAAAAATAATTATGTCGCTTCTCAGTCTTCTTAGCTGTAATTCAAGCCAGAAAATGCCTTGTCTCAAAGATTTCTAGGGTGTTCTTGCATAATGAAGTAAACCTCAAATGAAATCCACAGATCCTCAGTTTTTGAGGATTATTTTAGGCCAAAAAAAGAATAAATTAAAAATTCCTGAAAACTTGGATTGAAAGAGACAGAAAATGAAATGAATGAAACAAAGGGACTATATATAGGTAGGGTCCCTAAAATTCTACTGGTGAGCAACCAACTGATTAGACCATTCAACTGAAAATATATACTATTTTTCATTTTAACAAAAGGATGACTCAAGCATTGAAACCAAAAGTCAAAGTGAATTATTACCAGGTCTTTAAAACCAATTTAAGAGAGAGCCCCGTTTTGGTAGTTGAATTTCTGAATTGATATAGACTGATGTTGTGGACTGTATTTCAGAATTGTTATCTCTCATGTGCCATTTTTAGGAATATATGTATGTTTTCTTATGCCTTCCTCATCATTGTACTTTGTGTATGAAAAGAAGAAAACATGCTTCTTTAGTTTTATATAACTATCGATTAAGAGGAGCTACCCACGATGCCTCATGCACATTTGTAATTGTTTCAACAATGTTATTCTCGACTTTGAGCAGAAGCAACAATTGGATGAAACAATTAGAAATCTTGGGAGGAAATTAATGTATTATTGAGAAGAAACAAATATAAATAATTAGGGGTCACAGGGTGGAGTACAGTGGAGCGACTCTAAGATAAGACCCCCAGTTATATCTCCGTTTATCACATCTTGTATAATTTCCCCTCCTAGAGTGTGAGCAGAATTTATGGGTTACTTTAATCAAGAGAATACTGCAAAGATAATGGACTAATGCATCTTTGCTTACATTGCATGAGATTATAATCCATTTCACTAGTGCTCTCTCTTGTTGGATTTGATAAAACAACATGATGCTTTTAGCTGCCCTCTGGAGAGACCAACTGGGCAAGGAAATGAAGGAAGTTTCCATTCAAGAGTCAGAAAGAACTCGAGACACTGATTTAAACCACAGGGAGTTGATTTAAAACACAGCTATAGCATGTGCTTGAAAGTAGATTCATCTGCAATAGAACCTTGAGATGAGGCTGCAGCCCTGGCTGACACCTTGTTTGTCATCTTGTGAGATTTGAATGAAGCAAAGATATTGATGCAAAGGACTCGGATAAGCATGTCCACACTGCTATGCCACAAAAACTACAAGATGATAAATCTGTGTTGTTGTGAACATATGTGAAGTTGGTGGTAATCATTTCAATTTTATATAATAATAATTTGTTCTTTAAAATGGGTATCTTAAACTGCAAATATTTTATTTTTTAGTTAAAAATATATTATTTAAATGCTCACAGTATACTAAAATTGTTTTGCTGCGAGATCAGGGGCTTAGTAAAGGAAACTTCTTTGCAAGACATGAAGTGTTTATCTTCTGGAAAATATTTGATCTAATGAAGATATTATGTCTTTGAGGAATTTTTATAAAAATTTAAGTCAGTACTTTGTTCAGTATAAACTCTTGTACTTTATAGGAAAAAATTAACTAAATTGTGACCATTTGCCCAACAGTGATTTGCAGTTTGCAACATTTGTGCAAGGAAGTCTGGTTTGCTCGTTGTGTAAAAGTGAATCCCTATGAGTGAAGAGAGCTCATACATATTTATGTGACAAAGTTCCAGAATCATTCCTCTGTATTTTCAGTATCACTTCCTACTAAGAACATTATCTCACTAATCCTGTCTTGTCTTTAAATCCACTCCTAATTATCTGAGGACTGACCATATGCACCAAAAACTCACATTCAGGATCTCGGGATATATGGACTTATTTCCTGTTTTCTCCCAAGAGCTATGCTTCTGATTCAAAGAACTCATTGTGATAGATTAGCTATTAGGCTTGATTTTTACTGGGCAGACGTATTGTTTCAATATTGTGTTATTATCTAATAAACCTTTTGTGGTAAAGGGGACTGTATGGCTGTTTGGATTTTCAGAAATGTAAGGAAAGAAACATTCCACATGATTTTGAAAGAATGCGGAAACTAAGGCACAGGAGGAGGAGTTCCTGTTCCATGGTTTATAAAGAAATTATTTTGTTTTTTTATGACATCACTAAAACCTGAAATAATCCTTTACATTGATTATATATTTGACTAAATGAATAATCTAGAAAGACCAGAGCCAGTAAATAACCCATCAGCCCTAGCATTTATAATAGCCATACCAAGTTTTGACTTAGGCAGGAATTTAGTTCTATCAGGTCTCTCCCCAACTCATTCTTTATAAATAATTCAATTAAAAATCAACACAGCTTCAAGACAAGTCCCATCATGTCTCTTTTCAACCAAAACCCTATTCATTCCTTATACAGAAAGGTGTTGCTTCTGAATTCATATCAGGGGTCTTGGTATCCCCCCCCCCATTCAGGTCTACATTGCCTCAGGACTCAACTTCTGTGCTGAAATAAAATGATACTGATTAAACTCATTCATAAAATGATACTTCTGAACTAAAGCATTATTCCTTCCAACATAGAAAATTATTTAAAGAGAGGGCTAATTCAGAAATCAATATTTAAGGTACAGCTAAAAGTTTGTTGGGAGCAAAATGTCAAACATCATCAAATAGCTAACAAGAGAGGATGTGACTCTTGTCTATCCAGTCACACATTTATATCATATTTTGTGTAAGCAATACATGCAGAATAGCTTTGTGGTTTTTTTTCTAATATTTATTTATTTATGCACGCAAGAGCTAGGGTGCAGGCCAGCGACCAGGGAGGTGAGAGGATTCACCAGAGACAGAGTGGGGAGCAGAACAGGCAGACTGACTGAAACACACTGCTGAGGGGAGCAGCGGGCAAGGCAGGAGAGGTCTGCTACATCATGTGGGCCCCCTCCCTGGCCAGAGGGAGGAATCAAACTCCTGCTGCAGTGGCTGCAGTTTGCTTCATAGTGTGTTGCTTAACCCACTGCACCACTGGGGAGGCCCCAGAATAGTTTTAAAACACCTCCTCAAGAATGTAAATTCTGGAGACTCCCTGGTGGTGTAGGGATTCTCAGTGCTATCAGTGCTATGGCTTGAGTTCAATCCCCAGCCACGGGGCTGACCCACATAGCACAGCAGACCTCTCCTGTCTCACATGCTGCCTCCCTCAGGAATGCATTTCAGTAGATCTGCCTTTTCTGTTCCCCAGTCTGTCTCTGGTAATACCACACAGCCCCCACACCTCTGGCCCTTCTATGCAAAAAAAGGGAGATGTGACATGAAAGAAACCCAAGCATCTTTATGTTATATAGTTAAATCAAGAACAAATAGGCATAAAAGGGCATTCCTAAATCCATGGGGTTGTTTTGTACAAGGTAAAAGTTGTATGTATGATAAAGAGAGAGGGTGGAAGAGACAGAACATTCAGGGGCCAGACAAAAATTCACTTGAATTTGGTCTGAATTGTTACAGTCACTTACTCAGGTTAAGTGGGAGAAAATAGTCACAGATGTAATGAAAAATAAGCTGCTGGAAAATTGTGGCAGTAATAGTTTGAAAAAATGTGTTTCATCTAGAATGTGAAAATGAGTAGTTAGAAATCTCATTAGGTATCATTATTTCATTAGAGACTGTCATCTTCTTTGATATTTCATTCTACCAATATTGAATTGTCAATTATTTAATGCCTTCCTTTTAATATATCTTATCGCAGAAAATTTCGCCTGGCAATATGTTCCCTTCTCCCTATTTTGGTGACTATAAAGCACGCAATTATTCTACCAACTAAATCTATAGCCAATGTGTACATTAAACTAGAAAGACATATGGGTGGGGTTGGGGAATAAGGGATAGTGCTAAAGATTTTTTTAAAAAGATAAATGAATAAATAAAATTCATTCTTTACTCTTAAAATATTCAGCTGAGAACACTTTGGAGCAGAGATCTCTAAAAGGAAGATCCCAACTTTTAAAAAAGTAGAAAAACATGAACCGTAATGTTATGAGTGGTTTTTATTCATGCCAACACCTATAATTTTCTTTAAAAAGACTAGCTGTACATACCACCATTTAATACATTTGCCTCCTTTTCATCTTACTCATTGGAGGTTATAGTGAACCTGTGGAGCCATTTTATATTGTCGATGAGGTCACTAACCCTCTCCCCAAATGAGTGGCTTGGCATCATATGAAACATTACATAAGGTCAAAGGGTAAACCTACAACCAATAAGCAACAGGAAGAAGCTATTGAACTCTACGATCTCAAATCATGTGCCACATTGTTACCGGGCAATCCCCACATTGGGCACCAAACTGTTACAGGGCAACTTTAATATAAAATGGGATTTTTTTACTGGGTTTTTTGTTTGTGTGCTTAGAAGACTTTTAAAAAGTTTTAATTTTAGGTATACATGACAAAAGTTATTAATGGGTTTTATTTTTTGAAAGAAGGGGAATAAAATAGTAATAATATTAAGGGAAAGAGAGGGATATAAATTTGTAAATATTTTACTAGATTTTTTAAGCAATGGTGCATTGAGAGTTGGCTTTGAGTCAAGTGAGATGGCTTTAAAGGAAGGAAGATGGTTTTTTAGTAAGAGAGAGAGCCCAAGGCTCACCTTTGGCTTAACTTTACCCTCAGGTTTTAGTGATCTACTCTTTGATAATTATTTTATTGGATTTGTGGTTTTGGAACACTGATGGTTTGAAGTGGGGGTTGGAGTCCACAAACCTATTTGTGTAATTTATTTAGGACTATTTTTTTTTCCTAACAACATAACACATTTATAGATGACCTAGACAAAGGGCTTCCAGCTGGTAGAAAAGGGGAAGGTAGAGGAAGAAATCTGAATAAAATGAACAGAATTAGGACTAAAAGAGAAATACCTGTTTAAAATTACCAATTACAATCCAGATTTGTGATATTTCTGGGGGTCTTTGATCAGATTAAATAACCAAAACGCAATATCTTAGGATAAAATCCTTAGTCTTGTTTCTTGTCCTTTCTTTTGGCCTGTATATGACCGATATTTTTTTTTCTAAAGACTGGTAATATCGCACAGTGGTGTTGGAGGATGAAAAAATTCACCAGAGACAAAGTGGGGAGAAGAACAAGCAGATCTACTGAAATACACTGCTACGGGGAGCAGCAGGTGAGACAGGAGATGTCTGCTATGCCATGTGGGTCATTTCCCTGGCCAGGAATTTAATTCATTCTACAGTAGCTGGAGATAGCTTGATAGCATTGAGACTTTAACCCCTGCACCACCAGGGAAGCCCATGGTCTATATATTTTTAAGTATTTAAATAAAATGCATAGGTTAAACTGTAGTGAATATTAATTAATGTCAAGTTGTCACAAATGTATTTATGCACAAAAATATTTTTGTCATTGAGACCACATTGAAGTGAGTCATATTTCCTAGAATTTACCATCCTTCAAATACCCAGTTGAAAGTACCAGTCTTTCAAGAGTGTAAGCTGTACAACACCTGCTATAAAATGTGTGTCATTCTAGTAGCAAAGGTAGTGCAGTTGCTTTGAGAAACTTCTAGAACATGACTGGGTGTTCTGACTAGTTTCTTCCTCACATTTCCTCAGGTTTCCATGAGGGAGTCAGTTATTAACAAGTCTCTCCTTTCCTCTCTCTTTGTGTGTGTGTGTGTGTGTGTGACAAAACCCAATGAACCATATATTAAGTATTGTTGTGGTTTCTTTATTTCTTTTTTTTTTTATTGAAGATTTATTTATTTTTGCATACAAGAACTGGGATGAAGGCCAGAGTCCAGGGAAGTGAGAGGAGTCACCAGAGACAGAACGGGGAACACAACAGGCAGATCAACTGAAATACACTCCTGAGGGGAGCAGCGGGCGAGGCAGGTCTGCTGTGCCATGTGGGTCACCTCCCCGGCCAGTAGCAGGGATGGAACTCGTGCTGCAGTGGTTGCGGTATGCTTCATAGTGCATTGCTTAATCCACTGCGCCACCAGGGAGGGCCCTTTTTTTTTTTTTTTTTTATTGCTGCTATGAGACAACTGTGCATTATGAAGCTGAAAACATGATAATTCACGTCTCCTGGGAGCATTCACACTGCTAAACACAAAAGAATTATCAAATACTAACAATTAGGTAAACCATTTTAAGAGTTACCATAATTGTGGAAAGAAAATAAAATATCTTAAGAGTTTAGAGAAACAAAGACATAATAACACTAGTGATGGTACTTAGATTTTAGTATGGCATTACAGTTTTCTGAAATTTTCATGTAGAAAATTAGTTTTCATAGATGTTCAGCCTGCATGGATTCAGGAAATTACATTTCTATTAAGACCCCAGCTGATTATGAGGACATTGTTACCCTAATCCACTTATCTAAAAATAACACAGGGTGTAAAAATCTTTAGAGACATTATCTTTTAAAATCATGCTCCTTGGACCTCCTTGGTGGTGCAGGGGTTAATGTCTCAGCAAGATCAAGCTATCACCAACCACTGAGGCACAAATTCAAGCCCTGGCCAGGGAACTAACCCACATGGCACAGCAAACCTCTCCTGTTTCATCTGCTTCTCCCTTCAGCAGGGTGTTGCAGTACATCTGCCTGTTCTGCTCCCCGCTCTGTCTCTGGTAAATCCTCTCACCCCCTGCATCCCTAGCCTACACTCCAGTTCTTAGCTTCAAATATAAATAAAAATAGGGGCCTCCTTGGTGGCACAATGGATTAAGCAAGGCACTATAAAGCAAACAACAGCCACTGCAGCATGAATTCAACCCCTGCCTCCAGCTGGGGAGGTGACTCACATGGCACAGCAGACCTCTCCTGCTTCGCCTGCTGCTCCCCTCAACAGTGTACTTCAATCGATCTGCCGGTTCTGTTTTCTACTCTGTCTCTGTTGGATCCTCTCACCCCCACACACACACCTCTGGCCTGCATCCCAGTGCTTGTATGAATAACTAAATCCTTTTAAAAAGAAATAAAATAAATCTTTTTTAAAAAAATCATACTTCTCATTATCTCCAAGGTTTCTTTGATTAGTATGGGTTTTAATGGCCTCCTTTATTTATCACTCTCTAAATGTTATGTGTCTTTAAATAATATGGTATTAGCCAAGGTTTTATTGCATATATTCTGAATCCTGGGAGGAACTTCTACTTGGGTGTTATAAAATTAGGACATAATCAGAACCCCAGAAAGTGGAATCAAAGCAGTCTGAGGAATCCACAAAATAACAATCTCATATCAATTTTAACATTTCCTTTTCCTTAAATCAATTCTATTCGAAATTCTAATTACCTTTTATTAGGTCAGTCAGTATAGGGAAATTAGAGAGCAATAAAAGCCAATCTTCAAATCTCAATGGCTTATTTTTTAAGACATTCCTCACTCATGCTAAAGGTCAAGTGTCAATTAGATTCACTGCTTTGCATGAATGTCATCCTTATGCCAGGGTTGATCTGTTAGGGCAGCCGCTTAGTTAAATGGCAAACGTAATGAGAAGAAGCAAAACATGTCCTGATTCTAATATTTTCCACCGACATGTTTTTGTTTGTGTTATTATTTGGGGAAAACAGAAAACATAGCTGACAGAACTTGACTGGTCAGAGAAATGGAGTCTTACCAGGTGCTCAGAGGAAAAGAGTCAGCCTCTTTCAAAAGGACTATTGAAAAATCTCTTAACTGATTCTTTTGCCTCCAGGTATCTCATTCAGAATCCTCTTACAGCTTATGGACAGATTAACTTACTCTATGAGTGCTTTATTCTTTCCCAGAACACTTCATGTATATTTATATCCCTGGTTACATCCTCCCATATTTAATAAAAAACTGAGTTCTCAGAGTGATATGAGACCTTCCACACCCTGGCATCTCACCTAAGACTTATCTTAAAATGATGGTCCAAACAATTTGTGCTATTGACCACTCTCATACATGGTTTTCCTTTACTAGTTCTATTTTTTCACTTGTGTTTTCTGGAAACCTGAAATCAAATTTAATGAGCATTTACAAAGTGCTGATTTTATGTCAGATTAGGTCCCTGTGCAATTATTTTGTTCTCATATCTACTTATAAAGTGTTAGCAATTATTGAATATTAATTTCAAAATTTTCTTCTTCCAAGAAGTCTTCCCTGAGGCTCCCAATAAATTATAAGCTCTAACTGCTCATAATCCTTAAGGTTAATGGATGAAGCTTTATTTTAATATAGCATGTACTCTGCATTTCATTATAAATATCTGATACTTTTCTAGTATTCAGATGAAAAATACAATATGGGGACAGTGTTATGAATTGAATTTAAGTCATCTGTGCAACACTGTAAATAAAAGAATTTTTTAAACATCTAATTGAATTATCAAATAAAAATATATACTAGAACCTGGATGTTAAACAATGATATATTTTACTTTAGAAATCAATTTGTTTTTAAACTTCTATCATTTGGGAATTCGTTAAGGGGCAATCATTAGGAACATTTTCCTAATATAATAAAATATGCAAACTAGTAAATATAATCCTAGTAGAAATATAGATAGTAGTTTTAATGATGTCTAATGCTTATTTTTTACTAAAAGTTTTGAGTTTTTTGTGGACAATATAGAATTGAGGGTATATTTAGCATAGTCCTTCCAAATTGGGTAAATAGGACTCTCCTTTCAACCCATCTGAAAATTCTTCATTTGCTTTTTAAAAGAGTCATCAACTGTACTAACAACAGAAGAAAAAGATAGCATGGTCAGCCACCAGATGGGAAATTATTTCAGCTCAGCATCACATTTATTCATAGCATTCAGGTTATAACATAAAGCAAAAATGGCCACAGAGGATTTTGTTTTACTGCCTATAAGAAATTCCTTTGTTTTTTTTCAGGATTATATTTTTCCCTTGGTGTATTTTAGATCTATTTTACCACTTAACAGGCTTTCTGTAGCTTATTCAAAGTACTTGCCATTCATCCTTTTTCAGGCACCTATTATTGAGGTTATCACTGGTAATAGCAGTCAGATTAATATATAATTCTCACATGTGTAATATAATAAATGAGATAGACTCACAGTTTGAGGGTCATGCTGTTCTGGAGTTGATGGTGTGATTTATATTTTCTCCCTAACGTGTGATATCTATATTTACAGAAGGAACATTATTCAGTTTTTATTGGAAAGAGCAGTTCTCCTGTCAAGGAGACTTGGATGACATCTCAGACCTCATAAAATTTTATATTCTATTAAGAAGTAGCACTGTATTTTTCATATATTGTTCCACAGTATTTTGATACATTGTTCTATACTTAGTCCTAAATCAAAGTTAATTAATAATGATCTGATACACTTTATAAAATATATCTAGGCTTATTTATATACAGAAACTATATGCTGATGATGCTAACCCAATTATGCTATCTATAGCAGCATCCACCATGGAAAAGCAGCATTCATTACCAAGCCAAGAACAGCTGTGCTAGAATTAGAGCTAGTGTTATACAGATGAGATAAAGCAGAAAGAAAAATACTGTAAATGATGAGAAAAACATTCACACACACACACACACCCTCCCTATCTCCTGTGAAAGTTTGTCATCCTATACACTAGACATGTTTGCTAGGTTTGGGGTGGCCTTATATCCCATAGGCCTTTTGAATTTTTTAAACTGGAATAGAGAAAAAATAATGCAAGCCCATCAGGGTTGGAAAATATAAGGTATAATATCTGATAGTTCTTGTATTCCAACCATGTTAATTACTCAGATAATTGCAGTATACAGAGAGAGAGGGAAGGAAAGTGTGGCATATAAATGTAGCAGAGATAGTAGAATTATATGAATAGCCATAAGATCGAGAGTCAGAGAGGATAGTGGATAGAGAAAGAATTAATTAATGGGAGGGCACAAAATAGAAACAGCACACATTAATGCAGAAGTGAATGGATTTGGAAAGCACATGATATGATAAGAGAAAAACAGAAAAGGAAAAACTGAAGCAGATTGACATAAACTGACTTGATATCAATTAACTAATTTTCTTTTCACTTGTTAGAATTTTAACTGTAGAATTATAATGCATTCTTCCAATACATATGGTAAGTGTTTGCAGAAAATGGCCTACTCAAACAAAATAGCTGAAAAAAATAGAATGCATAGAGTTTATGAGAACACACAAGAGTTTGACATTGATTTAATGATCAAGCAAACTCGAATTAAAACTTTAGCAAAAATATTTTATCTAATTATTGTATTTTTCTATTAAAAAACTGAAAAAGCAAAAAGGAAAAAAAACGGAGGAAGGAAGAAGATACCAATTCTTAACGGACCAATCTATTGTAGGTCTATTTTCATTGTTATTTGATCTTTCCTTGCTTCATTACTATTTATCTAAATGAATGATGGACATTAGAGTTGAAATAATATAGAAAATTTTTCATTCTATAGATTATATTACTTTTTTCCAAAGTATATTTTCTTTCTATAAGACAAATAACCTGGAATTGTGTCACGTTAATCCAAATGTTTGGAGTTTAATCAGAGCTTTGTCAAGCTCTAAATTCTAACTTTTGTTCACTCAGCTCAGTGATGATGTCAAAGTTCTCAATTTCTCAGTCTTTCAGCTGCACTATCAAATGGCAAATTCCTCAGGTGAAAAATGGTGTCAAATGTCAGGCTTAGCTCCTGTGTTTTTGTTTTTTTTTTTTTTCCCTCTCTCTCCCAGAATCTTAGATCCACAGGTTGTTATTGTTTTGGTAGTTTAAAAATCAATCCTTTCAAACATATTTTGAAAGATACTTTTCCAGATTTTCTGGTTGTTCTGAGTAGAGTATTTTGAAATTCCTGTGTCAATGCAAGAAGCTGCTTTGCTATTGTATTTGAATATATGGAAGAAATACACCATTCACCAACTTATGTACTGAGGCTTTATATAAGTATGTAACCTTTCTGAAGTCATTTGAGTTTATTATCCTTGAAAGAGCAAAATCATTAAATTAAATATGTTGAACTCTTAAATGGAGCTATGTGAAATTGTTATATGAGAGCTAATTTGGGGGTAACAAGAAAACAGAAGCATGCCTGTAGAAACAATATACTGTAATAGCTAAGTTATGATTTAAGAGTTTCTTGTTAATGAAAAATGGCTTTTATGGAGATTTTCATGGTAAAGACAAGGGTAGTAACATACTTCTCAATATGGAATAAAGCCTGAAGCTACACACCAACATGTCAAGAATGAGACAAATATGAGGCTCACAAAATCTCAAGCTACAATGAGCAATTTCACATATGATTCTAAAAATTGTACTGAAGATTCATTTGATGAGCAAAGAAGAGAGGTGAATATTCTAGGCAATATTTCCAATTGATAATCAAGTGGGCTAGAGCAGAAAAAGGAATTACTCTGGGACAGAGAGTAAGAGGAACACACATCAGCCATTGCGAATGGGACTGAGACATTAGGTCAAGGGCTCGGAATTTATTTAGGATTGAGTGTTCAGCTAGGGAGCACTGGTAGTTCTAACAAAGAGAATTTAAGTGATGGGAAAGAGAGTTTAAAAAATTGAAACTAAAAAAAAAAATAAATTGAAACTAAACATTGACAACCATTATTTAAAAAATAAAATAAGATCAATAAAAACTATAGAAAAGTGGTAATTTCCCCTGACCTCAAGCAGGGCAAACTGGGAAAATTTGCAAGCCGACCAGTCAACCATTAGGTAAATAAGTCCTTGTTTGACAGTGAACTTCAGGATAGAACAGAGATAAAGACTAAGAATGCAATACTCAGATTCTAGAAAGACAGGAACTGGAATAGTTACAATAGTTTGAGCTTCTATCTCTGTGTTTTGGTAACCCCTTCACATTTTAAACTCTGAGTCACGTTCCTATCACTGTTCTATTAAAAAAGCCTTCAGTAAACCTTTACTGTCTATACCAAAATAAAGCACCACAGCACGACAATGCCTTGGTCCAGTTCATTTCCACTTTCTTACTGGTTCTGCAATTCTCTTACACACTAGGTTATTGCTATATCCCTAACACATTTTGTCTTATTCCTTTTTACCTATCTACACTTCCTCTTACAGACTGGATGCAGGGGCAGTGCTCCAGGGTTGTTTATTGATAAGCAATTCAGCAATTGCATATCAATTCACTTGTGGGCAGGCTTAAGCAGGCAGGTCTCTGACCCAAATTGGTACTAGAGCAATAAGACAGATCATTACTTCAAACAGAAGATAATTAAATGTAGCAATAAATTATGAGCTTCTAATGAATAGAAACACTGCTTTCTGTGTACCCTGGTACAAAAAATGATCCACTTCTGTTGAGAAAAATTCTTCTTTACCCTACCTAGTAATCCAGACCATGCAAATGAACACCAGCAATCAAGGGGCAACAGATGTTGCAGCCAGATGGCTAATAAGGTAAAAGTTGTTAACTTGTAGCCAGGTGGTTATATTTCTTCAAAAGTGTTCTATAGTTCATCCATTTTTGTTTTACTCAGTAATGTGTGGGCAGTTAAATACTTCATGCTATTATTTTAATTAAGGGTTTACCTTAATGAAAAATAAAGGGATAAGTTATTAGATTCCTGATGCCTGGTATAATTTAAATAACTTTAGCCCAAGTCTTTAAATGTTAAATCTTATGTTGACCTTGCAAATCCAAATTTATTAAGAAATAGTAAATATTGATTACTGAGTATCTCAGCAAAACATTTTTATTATATTCTCTGGTGAAAAAGTAGAAAAAGTCATAATTAAAATAGACAGATAAATTTGGGGATGACATTTCAGGGTTATAGCATAAAAAGGAGGTTGTAATGGTATTAAAATACATATTGGATATAACATCAGTCCTGTAAGGTTTCTTTCCCAATGTGTCTTTTCCCAGTTGCTTTTCCCATAGGACACAAAGGAGTAATAGTTCAAGAGCACCCTGAAGCACTATTTCAACAAACATAACATTATCAGTAGAGAAGAAACAATAGCAGGCCACAGAGGTATAGCAATTGAAGATGATCTCTCATTTTGAAGAAACAGCAGGTTGAACCCAAGGCTATGGGGAAAGGCAGGCCTCCTGGCTATAGCTACTGACTTTCTGTAACATTTATTGAAAGAACTGTCATTCACATATGGATAAGATTATCCATATTGTGAACATGAGAAATCAAGCTTCAAACATAGGTATCCAGGGCTAAATACTATTGGTGATTTATATAGAGTTTTATAATAATTTTGTCTTCAAAAACATCTTCATAACCCTGTAAGATAATATAAAGTCAAGTAAATATTTTCCAAATAGTAGTCTTGTTTTATTTTTATTATTTCATTTGGTTCAGGGTCTCAGCCTTTCTCTTATAAAATATAAATAATAGCACAAGTGTACAGTAGAAGAATAATAGCCTTCAAGATTCCAGACAAGAATCTGGATTTTTGGGGCCACCCACGAGGGGTTGAGGTACAGTACTGTGAAGCTATCCACAGTCACTGCAGCATGAGTTCAATCCCTGGCCAAGGAGGTGACCCACATGGCACAGCAGACCTTACCTGTCTCACCCGCTGCTCCCCTCAGCAGTGTATTTCAGTAGATTTGCCTATTCTGCTTCCCACTCTGTTTCTGATGAATCTTCTAACCCCCCCCCTCCCACACACACACCTCTGGCCTGTACCCCAGTTCTTGTATAAATAAATAAATAGATCTTTTTAAAAAAAGGAATCTGGAATTGTCAATGAGGTATTGCTATGCCAATTTATGAATTAGGAAATGGTATTCTTTCCAGAAAAGCAAAATGGCTTTTAGGTAGTTAGGGACAAGATGGTCTTTGAGTTATGGGTATTTCAAATTGCCTTATATCAATAAGTAGTAAATTTCACATGACACAAAAACATAGATTTATATAGAATGACTTCCCCACTTATCAATGAAATAAATTATTCTTGTCAAGATCACAAGTTTTTTTACTACTAAATAAGATTTAGATGCACTTAGATCTTATTTCAGGAGATGTTCTGGTCTTCATTTTTAATTTCACATTTTATTTTAGTGAGTTCTTGGTAAAGGTTCCTCAGATCTCATTTATCTGGTATTCTTACTTTTTGCTCCTAACAGCTTCTCTTCAGGTAGATTTCTCTAGTTGTGAAGTCTCATCAAAAAGTTAAAATTTGAGCAAAGCTATCAACAATTTAAACATCTATCAATAGGGAGAAGATTCTATGAAGAAGAAATTAGTCCTATCTTTAAGATAGGACTATATCTATATTTTCTAGGCTAGCATGTGTGTGTGTGTGTGTGTGTGTGTGTTGCTGGAGTTGAGAGAAAGAAGGGAAGAATTGTGGAAAATAAAGGCAGGGAGATCCTAGGGTTACCTACTATGTAGAACTTTTTATTTTTATTTATTTATTTATTTTTTTGCTATGTAAGTTATTTGACTTTACTCTGAAATAAAGAGCCATCAAAGAGTTTTGATCAGAAAGTTATAAGACTGACTCTTTTTTTAAGGTTTTCTTTGGTTTTTCTTTTTAAAGAGATTTCACAGGAACAGATGAAAGCAAGGACTCCAGTTGGGACACAACTGCAACAATGCAGATAAGAGATGAAGCTCTTTTTTACTACATAAATAGCAGTAGAGAGGGTAAGAAATAGCAGAACTCTAGAAATATTTTGAAAGGAGAACTAACAATATTTTCTGATGGATTGAATGTGAGGTATGAAAGTCTGAAAGGATATGAATGATTTCATTGTTCTTTGAGAAAAAAACTGGGAATGTACTTGGCATCACCTGAGACAAGGAAAGGCTATAATTAAAACCAATTATTGTGGCAGTGGGTTACTGGGGGAAGGAACAGGTAAGAAACTACATTTTGAATATTTTGAATTAAAAATGACTACAAAACATCCAGGTGGAAATATTGAGGAGGAAGTGAATATGTGACTGTGGTTCAGAAAATAAATTTTAAATTAGAGATATTAATTGGGAATACGTAGTATACAGGTAATAGTGATCCTGGATGAAGTAATCAGAATATAGATTATAAAGTATAGATTAGCTATCTATCTATATTTCACAGTGAGAATATAGATTAAGAAAAGGATAAAATGGAGCTTTGAGTGACATTAGCATTATAAAATGAAAAGAAGAAGAAAACAATGAAGGAGCTGAGAATGCATAATCAATAAAATAGGAGAAAACCCAAGAGGATGTGTGTTTCTATATGTTAAATGAAGAAGTTTTATGAACAGAAGAAATAATGTGCTATTTCAAATACTAGTGATTGGTCAAATCAAAACTAGTACTTGATGAATGAATTTAGCAACCTGAGAATGATTAATTCCACTGATGAACATCATTTCAGCAGTGGTATTGTATCATGAAAATTTGACTAGAATTGTTTAAAGCAGAATGAGAGAAGAGGAATTAGAGAAAAAAAAATAGATCATATTTCCCCCAGGTATTTTGCTACAAAGCAGAGCAGTGAACAGTAGTAGCAGTTAAGAAATTGCTGTTAAGAATTTCAGTTTTTTGCAATGTGAAAGAGGTTACATTCAGGAGCTTTCCTGGTGGCCTTGGGGTTTAAGTCTCAGTGCTATCACCGCTATGGCCTGAGTTCGATCCTATAATAGGGAGCTAATGTACATGGTGCAGCAGAACTTCCTGCCTTGCCTGCTGCTCCCCTTAGCAATGTATTTCAGTAGATTCTTGTGTTGCTCTCCACTCTATTTCTGGTGAATCCTCTTACCCACTACGCCTCTGGTCCCTATCCTAGATCTTCTATGCAAAAATTTTTAAAAGTAGGTAACATTCATTAAATATCTTGTCATATTAGTTCCCACACTTCTCTCACCATATCATGTTGTCCTTCTCTTGACCACTTTGCAGATTTTTTCAGTTTTACTGAAAAGAAAGAATCTGAAAATCTAAATCTTGCAGTTTCTACTTCCTTCCTATTACATTAATCAAGTTATTTCTTTAAACCCCCTACTCCATTATGCTTTTTTTTTTCAAGATCACTCTGACTATGGATATAATTGCTCTCTGTCTCTCACAATTGTGTCTTCCTCCTATTCAACCTCCAAAGTAATTTTTTTTTGCAATACAAAATTAATTTTTTCTTTTGCTACTTTCTTGTTTAAAATACATTGATGTCTATATACCATCTATAAAATAGGTACAAGGTTTTCTTCCATAAAGGGAAATCAAATTATGTTACCTCTTTGCTTAAAAGACTGCTATTTCTCTATTCATCAGCTGATGATATTTAATCCCTTTATTTAAAAATGATAGACTTTTTGAAATTCGGCTCCTGTTCATACTTCAGTCCATCATCTCCTTAATCTTATAAATAATGTAAAGGCAGAGATTTTTCCACTTTGTTCATAATGATATCCTGAGAACCTCAACCAATGTCTGCTTTGCACTTATATAAAAATGAATAAATGTCGATCTGAACAAATGAGCTCTATCTCTTTGCTTCTTGTAATGTCAAAGGCCTGGTAAGTGTGCGGTGATGGCTGACTTGGAAATGGAAGTCATAGACACTTCCTTCTCATAGGCACTTTTTCTTTAGTTTTCTCTGTGAATACAAAAAGGATGCAATTTTCCATCTCCTCTAGTACACTTGTGTCCCCCTTCCCCTCACAAACACACACTGAAGGATTTTCTCTGTGTGCACTTTTATTAGATATATGACCTAAACTGAACAACAGAAAAATAAGCAAGAAAGGAAACAAGTTGTAGCATCTTCATTCCTGTGCCCTTGACTGGAAGAATGAATATGGCTGCTTTAGTACTTTCATACAATGAAGAACAGTTCAGGTTTATCGACTCTAAATTTCTGAAATCTTGATAATCCTGTACAGTGAAAATGAGAACTGAAATCCACCTCTGTTTCATACCCCATTGAATAGTTCATAATAGCACAAAACTCCACCATCACCATATTTTATCAGCTCTGTGTTTCACTAGCTACAATATTCATATGGGAAGATATTGTGAATGAACGTCATTGCTGAGGAAAGGACGATTATGTTGAAAAAAGCAGGTCTTGCCATTGCATTCAGTAACAAAGGAGTTACAAGTTTGCTGTTAAGAAGGGAGACCTGGCATTTAATACTGTATGTGTGACAATGGCTGTGTGCTTCAGAGATAATTAAGTTTGCTGAAGTGTGCATACATCTTTCACTAACATAAGGTAGAAAGAGTTGGTTTAAAAAGCAGAAAGCAGGCTGGAGGACCTCCCTGGTGGCACAAAGTGTTAAAAGTACCACACTAGGAACCATCTGCAGGCACAGCAGCAAGATTTCGATCCCCAGCAGAGGAGCTGACCCACATGGTGGAGCAGACATCTCCTGCCTCACCCGCTGCTCCCCTCAGCAGTGTATTTCAGTTGATCTGCCTGTTCTGCTCCCTACTCTGTCTCTAGTGAGTCCTCTTAACTCCCCCCACCCTCTGACCCATACCCCAGTTCTTGTATGCATAAATAAATAAATCTTTAAAAAATAAACAACCGTTATTTTAAAATAAATAAACAAAAAGCAGGCTATCCTTTACTTAATGTTTATTATCTCTTTCCAAAATATGTTTGTTTACCTAATGATATAACAATATCAAAGTAACAACTGACTTTTTCTTCTCCTTAACAAAGGATAGTATAATCCTTTGTTAAGTGACAATTACGTGTGTCTCAATAATTTTCAAACTTTAGGTCCCTGAGGATAAAGTATAAATTTACCACATATTAGATGAACAAATATTGAAAATGACACTTAATACTAATATTCTCAGTAGCCAGTTGTGTAAGCAATCCCACTAAAGGACTTCAAATGCCCTCTCACCCCCACCCAATTAGCTACAGAATTTCTCTAAGCATCCTGTGTTGGTTCGCTTGTTACAGACTCCTTAAGGCCTACTAGACTATTCCATTTAAATTCAATCCATGTGCCAGGGACACCCTACACTGCTGAGTTGCCTAAGCTTATTCTGCATTTCCTTTTTCTCTGTAGCACTTCCCACTGTTCTATAATTTGCTTATTTATTCTCTCTTTTTAAAAAATGTTTTATTTACTTATGCATACAAGGACTGGGGAACAGGCAGAGGTGCAGGCAGGGGTGAGAAGAGTCACCAGAGACAGAGTGGGGAGCAGAGCAGGCAGATGGACTGAAATAAACTGCTGAGGGAGCAACTGGTGAGACAGGAGAGGTCTGCTGTGCCATGTGGGTCAGCACCCTGGCCAGGATGGAATGCGTGCTGCAGTGACTACAGATAGCTTCATAGTGCTGCACCTTAACCTCTTGCACCAGCAGGGAAGACCCTATTCTTTCTCTTTTTATTCCCTCTCATCACCTTCTAAAGTATAAGTTCCACAAAAATAGGGATGTTTTGTTTATTTTTTGTTAAAATACTGTCAAGTAACCTTGATATCTATTTGATAAAGAAAGAATCTGGTCATTCAATCAAATCTGTTTGGTCTGTTTTGTAACTTTTGATTTGTTTGAAAAAGGTTTTGCAATATCTTTCTGATGTAATAGTATTTTATTCTAACTCAACAGAAGTATGTTGAATTCCATCACTTTGGAGGATTAACCAAAGTAATTTGATTTGAACATGCATTGTCCTGAAAATATTCAGTATTTCATGGATAGATAAGGAAGGGAAGAAGAAAATTAACTTTAATAAAATGCTTTAAATTTACTAAAATGGAATGTTGAACACCTACACAAAATATTGTTTTTTTATAAAAACTTTGGAATTTATATATTCTTGTTAATCTTTTAACACAATTCACCCCAGGACATATACTGAAGACTTCATAAAGCTTCTAAGACTCTAAATCCCATGCTCTTTCCAAAACTCCTGCATGTAAGAAAAAATCAAGTAAAATTCACACATAAAGTAAATTCATCAGATCTCCATGGCATAAATTAAGCACCAAGTAAAATTTTGGAATATGATAGTAATAATACTACAGTCCTACATATTTTAAATATATAAAAATGAATATTCACAAAATAATATGCCTCACATACTACCTTAAAAACCAAGTTAGTTAAAATGTTCAGGTCATATTCTCATTTCTTTTTGCAATATCTATCCTCGCCAGGATATTCTCTCAACAGAGGGAGCTTTGAAGTTCACAAAATTTGATTCAACATTGGCATATCAACCTAACTTCAAAGGAATTTACACTGCTGAAGAATTTCACTGAGTTCAAGAAAGAAAGGTGAATCTCAACTTCCTGTGAAATCTGACTTCAGAGCACCTGATACCTTCAACAAAATTAGATACATCTGGGTATCAAAAACAGGGGTTTGAAAGTACAGTTCAATTCACACAGAATATTTCTTTTAAATGTCTTGTTTGGTGAATATTTATTGTGATGTGACAATAGGAAACTCTAAGTTAGAAGTTAAGTATTTTAGAGATTGACGCTTTGTTCAAATGCATTTTTAATTCTACAACATTGGCATAAACTTATTTTTCCTACCCTTTCGAATTTGCAGCACTGGTTGGGCAATCTCATTTTCACTTTCTTCACAGAGACTTTTTCTAAAGCTCCACTAATTTTTCATAACCTTGAATATTGGAACTTGGTTTCATTTAGTTTAACACTTAAATTTCCAGTCTGGAAATTACTTTCAGAAATCGCCTTCAGTGCATTGCATTTTTATTCATCTTTTTATAAGGATTGAAAAGTTCATAATTTTCTTACCATCACCAACACTCCATTTCCTCATCCCAACCCATTAAAGTATTGATAATTATAGTTATGGAGGTGCAATGTGTCCTTGTAGGGTAAAGGTTGATCAGGTATTTCCACCCACCCACCATTGATGATGGACACCTGAGGTACTGTGAGCACTCCAGGGTGGGCATGCACAACACAGGGCGCACCTGTGTTGGACACGGGCATAAATGGGCGGCGTCATGAGGACGCCAGAACTGCCAGGACCAACAGACAAAACCGAGAGAACCGACGGCAGCAGCAGCAGCAGCAGAGAGAGAAGAAGCAGCCAAGAGGGTGAGATGCGCCGGGGGCTGGGAGGGCTACCAGCCTGCCATGTACTTGATGCCACCTCTACTAAATAAAGCCTAAAAGCCACCGAGGGCTCCAAGACTCTCCTTCCTTGACCCATCTGCCCAGAACCATCCTGAACCCTGCTCCTGTGCTCCCATCCTGCCGCTACAGTCCTAAAAGTTTTATTTTGCAGTGTTTAAACGCTATATAATTTAGTATCTAAATATTCATCTGGGTTAACAAAATACTACAATTCATTTTTATCTCCCAATCACTCCTTACCTCTGCTTTTAGTGAACAAAAAAATCATTTACTTGCTTCTAATCAAACTGTTAGATTAGATCTTTACAAAACTCTCCTCAACATATATATCCACAAAGTGAGCAGGAAGTGATGACTAAATTTATAATGATTAAACATGTTTTCTTGAAGGGTAAATTCTCTAATTAATAATAAATGCATTTTATCTTATACAGAGTCATTTTATATGCCTTATCTCTTTTCACTCTCATGGTAATCCTATTGATTTTCAGATGTTACATAAAGGAGGTATTTGAAAAAGTATTATTTTATGAGATGTTTGGGAGATTGATATCCAGTAATAACTAAATTGCATTCCGCTACTTTTATAGGTGAGATAGAATGCTGACCTATAAGGAATGAGCTATTATCATTTTGCTAATGAGGACATTAAGTTTAGAGAGATTAAATCACTCATTCATGCCCACAGAATCAGTCAGTATTCAAATCCAGTCTCCTCTCCAGATTAAAAACTTTTAAATAATATGTGTGTTAGAACTTAGATTGAAAGATGCCATAGAAATCATTTAGCTCTGTCTTTAACCTGTTAGCCTTTAGCCCTATCATTTAGACTGTTACCTTATCAATGAAGAGATTGAAACAAAAGTTTTCTGCCCAAACTCACAAATGTATAGATGAGATTTATTACAGGAATTGGTTCATGCAATCAAAGAGGAGAAGTCCCACAATTTGCCAACTATAAGCTGTAGAACAAGAAAGTCAGTGTTACAGAACTCAGCCCAATCTAAAGGCTTCTGAATGAGAGCACCGGTGGTGTAAATCTGAAGCTGAGTTCACAGTTCTGAGAGTCTGAGCACAGATATTTCAGAGCAGGAGATATGGATATCCTGGCCCAAGCAGAAAGGGAATTCACCCTTTCTCCGCTGTTTTTGTTCTACTTGGACCCTGAAAACATTGGATAACAACTTCCCACAATGGGGAGAGCCATCTGCTTTAATCCACTCAACAAAAAGACTCTAACTCCTTCTTTTCTAGGGTTGATGGTGTGAAAGACAAGAAAGCAATGATTACAGCATTTGCAAATGCTTCATGTCAACAAAAGAAAAAAAGGTATGCAAATCTAAGAAGGTCAATTTTAAACATGTGAGTAAATGTAGCACTTACATGTATATTGTAAGGGAATGGTTAATAAAGATATTACATAATATGAAGGGTAGGCGAGTGAAAGAAAATTAGGGTAGAGCATGGTTCTGTCCCTGATTACATAAAAGTGAATGCGATCCAATTTATATTTTTACATATGCTCATATTATTGGAATGGAATTAAAAGATATACTGCTGACTTTATTTTTGCAATGTCCTAAGATTCCGTTAAGATTTCAGAATTGAAATGTAGTTTAAATAAAGTAATTCAGAATAATTACAGAATTGATGGGGTTAATGGGTTGTGACTATAGTGCAGCATGATTTACTTAGCTCAACACTTTTAAACCTTGTCATTTATGTGACAGCATATACTCGTCCTTTCCAAATAACATTTGATTAAAGCATTTCACAATCCCAATCATCATCATTGTCTGACATTTCATGGCCAGGAGTGTGTTATACTGTATTAATTCACACATAGATGCACGGATGGCACTCAGCCTTCAATGTGAATGGATATTGCACATTTCATGGTCTGTCATGTCTCATTGCATTAATAGCCATGTGTGTTATGAAGTCCATCATCTGTGGCTATTTCACAACATTTTCAAATGTACTTGTCACCAGTGGAATAGCCAAGTACTTCATTAAGCAATTCTGTTTTCAGAAAACATGTATCTCCAAGAGCAGGTTGACATTTGAGGTAATATATGTTGTTTTTATCAGTGTAAGTTTGAAAAGACACATGTAATTTTAGTGACTCTTACATCACATCTTTCCTTCAGAAGTCAAATAGCATTCTGATAATGCATTTCATTTATTATTGCCACTTTTCTTTTTATTGAGTAGATATGCTTGGCTCTCTCACTAGCTACTTTAAGTTAGAGCTAACACTTAACCTCTGTAAGCTTCCATTTCCCATCTGTAAAATACCACTACATAATAAACTTATTATGAAGCTTATATTATACTATATAAGAAAGTGAATATAAAGTCCCTAAAACAAAGAAATAAGACACACTAAAATCTAAACTGTTTCCATATTATAACCAAGAAGTAAGAAAGTGATAACATTTGAAACCACAAGTAACTAGATACCAAGCTCCAAAATTGGTAATCTAGGTACTCTGGGATTATCATAATTTTATGAAATTAATTTATTATTAAAATAATAATTTTATTATTTGTATTTCATTTAATTTATATTTTTGAAATTATATTTTATTATCTGTGGTCTGGGATTATGGAGAGATTATGGAAAACTGTGGAAGTTTTATAGATTCCTGTTTTATTCATGATTGACTCTTCTATGGTTACTAAAATCTGTGGTTACGACAATCCCTAGAATGCATAAAGAAGACAGTCACAGGAAGCAAGGGTCCTTACAATGGCACTTCCTGACCATCTTTGATTAGTGTTTTGAAATCTTTTTCTATGGATATTGTAGCGACAGGATGGTGTGGCACCGGAGCAAGGTTCGGGATGCTAGATTAGATAGAGTAACTATCTGGGGTTTTCCAGTGTCTTGTCCTTGGTTTGGATCACCTGTGCTAATTAGACCGCTTATTGCTACCAAGGCGCCCTTGACTCTGAAATAGAAATCTTAACAAAGAGTAACTTGTGATGGCTGCTCTCTACCTACTTGAATAGGCTCGTGGGCCCTGGCACCTACTGCATTTGCATCAAAACTTGCAGCCACTTGGAATGAAATCCTTTTTGTCCAGATCGCTCAGCACATTAGGATTATATATAGATCTGTATGTATCTCACATTATGTACTTCAGTCTCCCGGTGTTTTCACCTTCTGTTTTGTTCTCATTTTTGGCAAGGAAAACATGCATCAGAAATAATACATTATATCGATTCTAAAAAAAAAAAAAAAAAAAGGGCCTCCCTGGTGGCGTAGTGGGATGAGCAGTGCACTGTGAAGCAGACCTCAGCCACTGCAGCACAAGTTCGATCCCTGCTGCTGGCCAGGGAGGGGACCCACATGGTGCAGCAGACCTCTCCTGCTGTGCCCGCTGCTCCCCTCAGCAGTGTACTTCTGTTTATCTGCCTGTTCTGCTCCCTGTGGTGAATCCTCTCACCCGCCCCCCCCACACACACACTCTGGCCTGTACCCCAGTGCTTGTATGCATAAATAAATAAATCTTTAAAAAAAAAAAAAAAAGGGCAGATGGGTCAGGGAAGGAGTCTCTTGGAGCCCTCGGTGGCTTTTCACTTTATTTAGTAGTGGTGGCCAGGTACATGGCAGGCATGGGTGCCGGGGGGCTGGGAGCCTCCCAGCCCCCAGTGCATCTCACCCTCTCGGCTGCTTCTTCTCGCTATCTCTCTCTGCTGCTGCTGCTGCTGCTGTTGTTGGGCCTGTTGGTTCTCTGGGTTCTGTCTGTTGGTCCTCACAGTTCTGGCATCCTCATGACACCGCCCATTTATGCCCGTGTCCAACACAGGTGCACCCTGTGTTGTGCATGCCCACCCTGGAGTGCTCACAGTACCTCAGGTGTCCATCATCAATGGTGGGTGGGTGGAAATACCTGATCAACCTTTACCCTACAGATATAAACTGTATACTTGCTTAAATTTCATGTGAGAAATCACTTTACTGATGCAATGAAAAATGTTCTTATTATACTTACACTGAATTAAAAATATTGTTTTAAAGTGCTTAGTGTTGGGGATACAGGTAGCTAATTTCTGTATTCTTCAGGCAGATTTTTTTTTTTTAATGACATCAGGAACTTTGTTGGGGTCCCAATTCAAAGAATAAGAGAACCGACATTGAATATTATCCCTCGGAGATTGAACAAGTATTAGAAGAAGATCCAGAGAATAGTATCAATGTCAAAGCATAATAAATAAAAGATATTTGAAACATAGAAATATCAGCAGAGATTAGTGGACTCTCCAGGCAAAAGTTGATATTAGTTTCTACCTAGTGGGCTTGTTCTTACTGTATTCCAGAGGTCAGGAAGTGTAAAACGAGTGAGCAAGAGTTTTCCTGCTCTTCAGTTTTGGTGAATTCATGGCTCAAGGCATGAAAGAATCTTCCCTAGGTGCTTTATCAAGTAACTGACAGCTTCATTATTTATACATAATTATACATAGTTCCCTGAGATAGGGACCTCTTACGTTTCTTCTATCTGTGGGATTTTTTGGTCTTCTCCAGTAAGTAGACCCATGTTAAATAAATAAAAACAACAAAAAAGAACAACTCTTTCTAAAGACCCAAGCAGTCAGCCCAAACAAGAATTGGCAGAACAATAGGTAATTTCATACATCTGATGAAACAAAACTTGCTGAAAACCTGATTATGAAACACACACACACACACACAAACACATACACACAAGATATGATGATTAAGTAACCCATGATTTTTGCACTTAAAATCTAAGTAGGTACATTCAAGAAAAAGTCACTGTAGGTGATCCAGTGAAAGAAATATCAAAAACCACAGTGCTCAAATGAGAAATCTTAAGAAAAAAGAGACTTCAAGATAGATTCAGGAAGGCTAATTCATGAATTACAGGAACTTCATATGGAGAATAAATGAAAAGATAAAAAGCTAAAACAAAGCAGTAATTGAACAAGTAAGAGAAATAAAAATATATCAACCAAACAAAAAAAAAACCTAACTTTAATTTATATATTGAAAATTCTCTGAAATCTGAGCAAAATACACAGCAACAAGAGTTAGGTTGAAAAGAAATTATCACTAATTTCTATAGAGAAAAAAAAATACCATGAAAAGAAATATGGAAATATAATTGAGGTCATAAAAGAATTCTGAGAAGATAGAGAGAGAGATCATCTATCCTCCTATTACATTTCTCATAGAAATGGGGACTATAAAAGCAAAAAGAGAACTTTTCAAATATAAAGGCACTATTGTAAGTGAAATTTCAATCAGTATTAGATTACCTACACAAGTTTTGAGAGTGAGAAAATGAAGAGAGAGAGAAAAAAAAAAAAAATAAAAGCATTTCAATGTTATCTCCAGAATGGAGAAAAAAATGGTAAAAATAAAAGAAAGGTTATGAGAATAGTGGAAAGAGGAATATTGGAAAGATATGCTGTTTATATATAGAGAACTAGAGGGGAGTAGAAGCATCTTTAAAGGAAAAATTGGGGGGGACATATTACTTGATTACAGAATCAAGGGAAATAAATATAAACTTCAACAGATGAAAATTTACACTAGAAATTCTTTACTAGCAAAATAAAAAGAGGGTGGAATGAAAAGCACTTGAACAGAGAAACAAAAATCAATGAAGAAAAAACATGATATAGTAAAATATGAGCCATACATGCATGAAAATAATAAATAAAACTTTATATTAATTTTCAGAACAAATATTTTCATAAAAATATAGGAACTAACTGGGGTTAAATATAGTCTTGATGACATTTATAATAAACACACCCTTAATATGGTGAAAAGGTTAAAATAAAGAGATGAGCAAATTGATAACAAGCATATGCAAACAAAAGGCAAGCAGTAGTGATATTGATTTTATACAAGGTGAAATTTAAGATTAAAAGCAATAAAGAAGATAAAGGAGGACACTGGGTAATGAAAAAGACCTGCTTATGGATATAAGCCAAAAATCTATATGTGAAATATGAAAAGCATGAAACATGAAAAAGATAAAAGCAAAAAATCATAATTAGAAATGCATTAATTTAGTAAAAATATAGTTACATGGGTAGCTCTATTGGTAACCATGAATATCTCTCTCTCAATATTAGGTAAATATAATAAATCTAGAATTCAAATGTCCCTATTTTTAAGAGGAAATATAATAAAACATAAGATTAAGCACAATCAATAAAATAAAATGATGTAATTTTCTTTTGTTTATGGCCTAGCATTAAATTATTCCAGAAAGGTTAAATTTAGTGTACTTTGAAAATGCAGTAATTAAGTCTTGAAGCTATTTGTTCTAGAAACAAGATTGTTTCTTGTTTATCTCTCTTGTTTATATTTAAGAAAGTCATGAGCCAAGAAAAAAACAGGAAGAATGTCATGGATTTTGCATTAAGATGAAGCACACAATAAGGAGAGTATAGAGTAGTCATATTCTTTAATGAAGGAAGCTGGAAGAAAGTGAGACAGTTGTTTACTGCTCTTTTGACTTTGCCTAGAGTTTGTCAGGGATATATTTCCCCTGTTGAGAGAAAACTTGCAAAAGCTCCAGTGTTTTGATGTAAGGTATCTGAACTCCAAAGAGAATGTAATCTTTGTGGCAAGCGATCCAAAAGAAGTCCTCATGGAATTTGAGCAACCTTTGAAAAAGATAACCATAGCAGCAGGGTGTTTCTCTAGAAATGAAGCACTTCTTAGAACAAACACTTTAGAGCACCATCCAAGTTTATTCAGGTTTTGTATCAGGCGTGTATAATAATTTTCTTATCTCATAGTCTACCAATGATCAGAGTGATTTCTTCCCAGCATATGAAAAAAATACAATTAGACAAATGTTTAACTCTAGCTCGTGGAGTTAACTTTATATATAGGAATTTATGATATCTAATGTCAATTAAAGGGTTTAGTATTTCCATATTAGAAAAATGCACTAAAGAAAAAAAAACACTTACTTAAAGATATATATATGATATTTTAATAGCTAATAAAACTTGCAGTAAAAATACTAAGAATCATTAAAGTATGATACTTCAATATAGTCCTCTACTGCAAATTTCTTATTGTAACATTTATTAAATGAATTCATTATTGACAAGACATTGATAATTTTAAATATTTAGCTATAATGTGAAATACTCAGTATATTGAAAATTATCTTGCACATGTTTGATAACTAAAGTTAAATAGTGATTAGTTGACAGAATTATTACTTTTCTAGTTATTTAGGCTTATTTGGCTTTATGTGCTTTAAATAAATAAAAAACATTGACGAAAATATTTGTTTTCTCATAATTTTATTATTGAATTTTCTAAGTTCAAATACAAAAGTTTAAATAACAAAGGTAGATAGTCTGGACACTTCATTTATGCATTATCCAGACATCTGCATAAATTTTGAAACAATTTATCATTTCACAGTGAATTCTCTTGTGAATAATTGAATGTCCTATATACTGACCTTGAACATAAATTTGAGACACATAGTTTATTTGGAGGATGAGCTGATCCAAGAAAACAATGGTGGGACAATGGGAAAGTACAACAAAGAAAGGAAGAAAATGAATAAATGAGTAAAAGAGTGTTAATGTATGTTAATGAATAAATTATCATGCTATCTATGGGGAGTGGGGAAGAATCAAAAGATTACAAAGAGCAACTTTCACACTTGAACTTTTTCATTGAAGCAATTGAGTGATCAAAAGCTGCCTTATTCCTAAGGAAACTAACCCCTTAGAACTGCTCTTATAAGGAGCCCCCTACCGGAGAAATTTCTCAGGCAATGAAACTCACAGGAGTATGCAACAGGAAGGCAGTGTGTTAGATGGCATAGACAGGGTATAGGTGGGACATGTACTTGCTACTACACATATCTACAATATAATGAAGTCAACAAATTATTTTTTTTTCTACTAGAGAAAATGTAAAATATAATAAAGTAAAACCACAAGATGACAGCAGATGATTGACAGTATGACTTACATGAACTATTACAACAATGTTATTTAAAACATGAAAGAGGGCAGCCCTGGTGGCACAGGGGTTAGTTCTTAGTGCTTTCATGTTATCACTGCTAAGATCTGAGTTCTATGCCCAGCCAAAGAGGTGACCCACATATGGCACAGCAGACCTTTCCTGTCTTGCCCACTGCTCCCCTTAGCAGTATATTTCAGTAGATCCACCTGTTCTCTCACTGTCTCTGGTGAATCCTCTAATCTCCCACACTTTTGCCCCACACCCCAGTTCTTCTATGCATAAATAAATAAATCTTTAAACTAATAAATAAAATAAAACATAAAAGAATATGGGTTTTATATATTAGCAAACCTAGGTTATAAAACCAGTTCCACATAGGTGTTCTTACAGTTTCTTAATCTTTCTGTACATCAGTTTCATTAGTGAGGGAGGCTGTGTCCTCCCATGAATTACATTACAATAAAATGAGATTAAATTATTTAAAATATCTAAAAAGCCTAATATAGCCCTGGTGCTTAAAGAATTCATTTCCTTCCTAGTAAGAGCTAAAATTCTAGATGATATTAGGTCACTCTTACTATTTATTATTTTAGATAAAATTTTAGGTAAAGAATAATTCCCTCTGGCAAAACCTTAGCTTTGTTCAGCTCTTATCCTTTGAGCAATATTGTACCAGCTCTTGTGGTAGTGTCTACCACATGAGCTCATTTATCTGGAAAGTTATTTGTTACTGTTTTTCACTATGAGGCCCTTTGTTAGTATTATTTTAAACCTAGAAAAATTGAAACAATAAGTCATTGAATTAATGGTGGAGTACAACCAGAACTAGGAAGCCAAAATAACACAAAATAAGATAAAAATCTAAGAAAATAATTAGTTGAAAATCTAAATAAAATGGAAAATAATAGTAACTAAGATTCACAAATAGCAGTTTGAGTTAAAAGTAGAATTATTAAAGGAGCTAATATAAAAAGAAATATAAAATAAATCAAAATGATTAGTGTAATAAAATTTACCCTAGAGACATTGAAGGCAGTAAAAAATAGCATTTCTGGCATAAAGAATAGGAAGGGATATGAAATATAGTAGAGAATTTTTTCCAAAAAACAGCCAAATGATACCCATCCCCTAAAACATCTGTAATCCTCTGTCTGTGTAGACCATTGGGCTCCCCTTTTCCTTTGCTCCCCACGACCACATACCCCCTCTGGTAATCTCTATTCTGCAGTCATGTTTGGTTTAGAGTTGTCCATATCTTTGTTTTCTTTGTATTCTACACATAGTAAATGCATCGTCTCCTCATAATACCCATATGAATAATATAGAAATATATTTAAATTTTGAGATCAAATGTATCACACTAATAATATTAGTATGACTTTTAAACAGGCTAAATCTTATATATCCACATAAATACTTGCACATGAATGTTCATAACAGCATTGCTTGTAAATTGGAGACACTTTGATGTCCATCTATTGGTGAATGGATAGACATGTCAGTGAAAAGTGTTTATAATGGAATTGTAGGAACTATATTCCCATAATGAGATATATATATTTCTACATATATAAATAGGAAACCAAATAGCAGATTGAGTTGAGAGTAGAATTATTAAAGAGCTAAATGATAAAAATTATGTTCAGTGGTTTAAAAGCTGATAAATTTATTTTAAAAATTAATAGGTATATATAATATGGTATGTGAAATATGTTTCAATAAAGTCATACAAACATCAAATTGTAATGAAACTAAGAAAAATACTAAAGTTTTAAAACATAAAAGCAAGCAGATGAAATACAAACAAAGCAAATGAGGAAATCCTTATACATTTGAAAAATATATTGAGAAATGCATATTATGCTCATTCACAGAAAATTGTCTTCTAATCCTCAAGAGACATTATTAAGAAAGGAAAGATTCCTGATCTAAGAGGAGAGGAAGGAATGTGGTCTTCATCACTCGGGAAAGATATATGACATTACTCGGGAAAGATATGATGGTTGAGAAGAAGCAGGCTGCCCTCTCTTGGGCAAAGGGGGGAGGGCAGTTCTGTCTGTGAACATCAAATTGTCTCAGGATATTAGGGAGAGTGAGTTTTGGAGGTCCCACCTCAGCTGAACAAGCTTATGATGAATGGCAACAGTCACGCAAGCTTGGGCCATGTAACCTGCCACATCAAGACCCTCAGGTACTTTCATGATTGATCTACTGCAACATTTCAAGGGTGAGAAGACATTTTAAAACAAATAACTATAACTGGAAATTTATTACATATTCACATTTTAGACATAGAACTCATGGTCTAAATTCAGTCATCTACTTCATAGACAAGTTGAATGAGCAGTTTTATCTCTAAGACGTCGATGTTTAAATCACTCTAGAGGAGTGTTTGATGACAAAAGGAGGACATCTTCACACAAAATGATTTGTGTATGAAAATTCCTCAGGATGGGTATCATCTCAGGGGCCACTTATCCAGCAGAAAGACATCCTGAATATATCCTTATCAGAGCTCTTCAAAGCTGAGAATGAAATATACTGTTTATGTATTTGTCCCCAGCACTAAACTCGTTGAACTGAGATCAGTCCTTGAGGGTAATTGTGCCTTTTACAATGTTGTCATTTCAGCAACTTGTGCAGTAACATAGTAGATGCTCAATAAATATTTATTAATGTAAAATAATCCTTAATTTACTAGTGTAGTTATAAAGCACCAATTTTTTCCTTGAATGTGCATCCTAGTATTGGGGTATGTTGATAAACAGCTTGAGTGCCTTTTTGTATTTCCTTTTCTTGCAAGGTTATATATCTTTTGCCAGCTACCCAATTACCCATTATAATAAAGCATGGTTACACAGCTTGCTTCCAGGCAAATATTTGTATGCTAAATCTGTGAACCAGATGATATTTAACCCTTGCCAGCATGTGCTCAGTCTTAAATAAAGGAACTGTAAATGTGGCTGAGTATTCTTACCAAATATTTATAAATTTACGCACTTTAAAATCCATTTAGATGAAATCCATTTTATCAATTTATAAAAGTAAGCTCGTCTATTTTAGCACTGAGCACTTTGTACATTTTTCTTGAGTTATCCCATTATTGGTTTTATCCTAAAAGAAATACAAGAGGTTTCCTCTATCATGAATAGAAGTTACCAATTTTTTTCATCTATAATTTTGATATCAAATTTAGCTAAACTTTTCACTTTAGTTAATTAAATTTTTTTCATAGTATAATCTTATAAAAATTGGTAGATTGAAAGTAACATCATTATTAACAGTTAAGTAATGTAAAATAATTTTCCTTTCACTCATGTTTTAATATACAATTAAAATTGTAAAAGTCTGAGTAAGCCTAGAAGTAAATAAGTCAATCTGAAAGTGCTCACGTTTCATATCCTTTAGGAATGTTATTTTGCTCTTTTAGGTTATCATATAAAAAAGGGTGAATAATATAATTTTAGCAGCAATAGTATTTCTTTCTGTAAAGTTTTTCATTTTTATACGTTGTTCAAAAATAACATACTATTAAGTATTGCAGCATGAAAAGTAAAATAGGAGATTAAGTTGTGAAGTCATGAGTGAAATTATAAAGATCAATTTCAGTAAAATAAATTAGATTAAAGACAAGATGATAGTGGTTTATACAAGTGGTAAGAAAAGAAATATAGACTTTAAAAAATGTTTGAAAGTGAAGCAAAAACAAATGATAAAGGTGTCACATGAGAAGGAGGGACAGTGTGGTGAAAGCTAATTTATGCTAAAGAACAGGAGCTATACTGTAAATGAAGCCCAGTATACCAGCAAATACACATACATTGAATTATAAATATCATTACTCACTAAAAGGTATGTGGGCTCCTTAGAGAAATGACAGAATACAGCTATGTAATTACAAGAAGAAAAAGAAAACTTTCTCTTTTTTTCATATTGATTTATGCATACTAGAACTGGCAAGAGGCCAGAGGCATGGGGTGAGGGTGTGTGTGTGAGAAGATTCACTAGAGACAAAATGGGGAACAGAACATGCTGACTGACCGAAGAACAGTCCTGCTGTGAGGGACAGCGGGCAAGGCAAGAGAGGTCTATTGTGCCATGTGGGTCCCCACCCTAGCTGGTAATCAAATTTGTGCTGCACCAGCTGCGGAAGCCTCATGGCGTGGTGCTCAACTCCTTTCACCACAAGTGAGGCCTGAAAATGAAAACTTTCTTTTTTTTTTTTTTTTAAAGATTTATTTATTTATGCATACAAGCACAGGGGTACAGGTCAGAAGTGTCGGGGGTGAGAGGATTCACCACAGAGAGCGGGGAGCAGAACAGGCAGATCAACTGAAGTACACTGCTGAGGGGAGCAGCGGGCACAGCAGGAGAGGTCTG